>PVIJ01016299.1:0-33184 GCA_004024925.1 Scalopus aquaticus
AATTGCATGTGTTTATCTTCTTTCCATGCTGAATAGTATTCCATTGTGTATATGTACCACATCTTCTTGATCCAATCATCTATTTTTGGACATCTGGGTTGCTTCCATACCTTTGCTATTGTGAACAGTGCCACAATGAACATACGGGTGCATGTATCCTTTCGGATTAGTGTTTTTGTATCCTTTGGGTAAATTCCCATAAGTGGGATTGCTGGGTCGTATGGGAGCTCCATGTTGAGCAGTTTGAGGAATCGCCATACAGCTTTCCATAGTGGTTGGACCAGTTCACATTCCCATACATGGTGTAATTTTATTAATTTTTCCCTTAAATCTACATGTGTTTGGAGTTTTAAAAATTTCTTATTTCATCTATTGGGATGAGAGCTTTTTAGACACTACAGTATTACTATTATCTTAAGATTTCTTTAAACTATTAATATTTTTGTTGACTGAAACCTGGGTCACTTAAAAGTTAGCTTAGTAAAAGAAAAGAGTAAATTTAGAAAAAAACTTTTTAAGAAAGCTATGAAAAATTTTTAATTTTTCTACATAGTTCAGGAAACTGATTTAGAATATAGTTTGAATTATATCATCTGGAATAAGAATGGCCGTGATCGTATATGGTTAGTACTCTGCGTTGTAGAATAAGAATGAGTTTATGAAAGCCCTATTTAAATATCATATAGCAAATTTTAGAAAGATATTCGTCTAAGTCACAGCAAATGAAAACTAAATTAGGTTTTTTTTTGCTTGTTATATATATTAATTGTATTTTTTTATTGAGATAATGTTGATATTTAACACTAGATGCCTCATATGTATAGATTCATACCTCTTCAAATGTATGTATTATCACACTGTACTCACCACCAAGACACTCATAGTCCTCCATCATAGTCCACTGGGAACCCTCCACACCTTCCTCCCCCCTTCCACCCTCCCCATCTGGTAGTCTCAACTCTATAGTCAAGTTTCTGGGTTTTTGCTTTGATATGGTTCTATCCATTCTCTTGCTTTGTTTCTCTATATGCCACGTGAGTGAAAGCATATGATAATTTGTATTTCTCCCTCTGATTTTTTTTAAAGGTTTATTTTTATTTTTGCATACAAGCTGGGGTGCAGGCCAGAGGTGTGAGGCAGTGAGAGGGTTCACCAGAAACAGAGGGGTGAGCAGAACAGGCAGATCAACTGAAATACTCTGCTGGGGGGAGCAGCAGGCGAGGCAGGAGAGGTCTGCTGCGCCATGTGGGATTCTCCCCTGCCAGACATCGAACTGGAGCTGCACCCTCCGAAGCTCCACAGAGCTACACTAACCCACTGTGCCACCAGGGAGACCCTCCTTGTGGTTTTTGCTTGTTATATTATAGCTTTATTCCCTCATGTAACTATATTTTAACAAGGGTTCCTCCCATTCTTTAAAAATTTGCTCTCGTCACAAAGTTTATATTAATAACTCATCAGTTTTTCAGTTTCCCCCAATTTATTAAATTATTTGAATTTTTGCTACTTAAGCAGAGAAGGAAGGAACCCACAATTTGCAATTGAGAAAATTAAGAGTAAGAATCATTATGCAGAGATACAATCAGTAGATGACGTTACTTCTGCTTCATCACTACATTATAAAATTCGTTTCTTCTTTTATTTAGCTTAGAGATTTACTTTCTAAGTCTTTAGTGGATGTCTGAAACCATGGATAGTACTTAACTCTTTATATTTTTTTATGATAAATTTTAATTTATATGTTAGGCACAGTAAGAAGTTTATAATAACTAATAATAATAAAATAGGCTAATTATGATAAAAGTTTAGTGAATGGTTTATGTCTCTCTCAAACTATCTTATTGTATGTTATATTTTCAGATTATAATTGACCATGGTAGCTGAAACTGCTAAAAGCCAAACCATGGATAAGGGGGGGACTACTGTATTATTACATTTTGAAGTGTGATTTTATAATACTAAGTAAAGTTAAGAAAATTCATTTACTTACAGATGTTGTTTACATACATGGGAAAAATTGTATAAATGGTTTGAAAGTACAGTTTTCAGTCTTTCAAGATGTAGTATGAGAGATACTAATATTTATATATTTCCTGTGAGAACTCAGAATCTTTTGAAATATTGGCTAGCGCTAGAGTTTCCATGGTAGTACTAATTTACATAGTTGTACCCAAAAGACAGCCTAGGTATTGTGAACTTAGTCTTCTCTTTATGGATTTGTATTTTGAAAGACTGTCATACAAAACTCTTTCCTTTTCTCAAGGTACCTAAATAGGGTATATTACCAATAGTAAGTGAAAGATACTTGAGATAAGGCTATCTGTTATGAAGAACTGATTGTACTATAGGCTTTGCTAACTAATTATGTACTTTTCTAAAAGATATTTTCATCAAGATGACAGAGCATGATAAATTATGACAATTAAGCACTAACTTTAAACAAGACTTCAATAATAAAAAAGTTAGTTTCCATTTATTATGTACTTAATATGTGAGAGATGAGAACTATAAATAGAGTCCTTTCCCTTCTTCCTTCTCTCAAATCCTGAGTTCAGTGAGTTGTATTTACTAATGACCTTTCTTTTTAGATCACAGATACTAATTAACCATTATAATATTTTTTGTGTTCGTTTTGCTGGAAATAGATATTTTTAAGGGTTTCCTGAAGTGTCTAAGAAAAGCTTAGTTATCTGAATCTTCTGGCAAATTAGTACTGAAGATATAGTGTAATACAATAAAATTAAAAAAACAAGTGATAATAGGCCCAAATTCTACTATGAAGAGTTACCTATGCTTGGGCAAGTCATTTAATTGTTCTGAACTTTGAGTTCTTCATAATTAAATCAGATAGAAGACTAAATTATTTTAATGTTCTACTAATACCTAAAATTCTGTGCTGTCTGGTACATAGTGACAAGAATATAATGCCTAAACAGAATTCTTCTAAGTACTACAGCAAGTATAACAAAGTACAGTAAAGCTCACATTATTTACTTAAAACTACTCTGACCCTTTTTAAAAAGTGATATCTATTGTCTTTCACAAAAAGGCAGTAAAGTGCTGCTAGAGACATATTGATAACAGTTAAAGGGGTGTCTGATAAAGAGGAGATAGTAAAACCTAAAAAATATAGTAAAAAGAATTTTAAAAATCACAATAATTTGTCTTGGGCCAGTCAATTCAGAGTCAAATAATAGCTTTGAGGGCATCATTGTAGTGTGGCAAAGTATATCAATTGTTCATAATGACAACTGTCTAAACAAGAAAAGATTATACTATTTTCTTCTATTTAAGAAGACCCAGGCTTATATAGTACATGTTATGTGAATCCCACCAATTTTAAAAAGTTTGAATTTTTTTCTAAAAATGGACAGAGGAATTAAATAAACACTTCTCCAAAGAATATATGCAGATGGCTGTGGAGCACATGGAAAAAAAAAAAGCTCAAATTCACTTGTTATAAGGGAAATAAAAACCATAACCAAAGTGAAATAGCACCTCACACCTCTTAGACTGGCCTGTATAATAAAGACTGGAAAAAATGTATCGGTGAGGGTGCAGTGAAAAAGGAACTCTGTTCATTATTGGTGGGAATCTAAATCCGTGTACCCACAGTGGTAAACGGTATAGGTACTCCTTAAAAATCTAAAAATGGGGCCTCCCTGATGATGCAGTGGTTTAAGTCTCAGCACTATAAAGCTATCTAGAGCCACTGCAGCCGAATTCAATCCCCGGCCAGGGAGCTTCCCATATGGCGCAGCAGACCTCTCCTGCCTTGCCCCCTGCTTCCTTCAGTAGATCCGCCTTTTCTGCTCCACTCTCTGGTGAATCCTCTCACCACCCCCCACATCTCTGCCCTACACCCCAGTTCTTGTATGCATAAGTAAATAAATATTTTTTAAAAATCTACAAATGAAAATACCATATGACCCAGAAATATCTCCCCTAGGCATTTATCTGAAGAATATGAAAACACTAATTCAAAAAGATCTATGCACCCCTATGTTCATAGCAGCATTATTTACAATAGCTAAGACATGGAAACAACCTAAATGCCTATTGATGGATGATTGTATAAAGAAGTTGCGGTATATGTACTCAGTGGGATGCTACTCAATTGTTAAAATAGATGATAATCTTGCCTTTTGTGACAATGTGGATGAAACTTGAGGTGATTATACTAAATAAACTAAGTGAAAAATAATTATCAGATGGTTTCTCTCACATGTGGAATATAAATAACCAAATAAAGTCATAGTTGAATAAATGCTTAGACTCTAAAAAATTAAGTTGTTTCCAGAGGTACCAGGGTTGGGGGAGACAAGAGACAGTGAAAAGGGTGGCTGACAGACACTTTAATCTTCTAAACATTGAATTAGTGTTTTCATATTCTTCAGATAAATGCCTAGGGGAGATATTTCTGGGTCATATGGTATTTTCATTTGTAGATCTAAGTGATAAGGTCAGTAGAACTTTGATGGTAGGTCAGGCTTTGATGGTAGGTCAGGCTTTACATAAAGATGAAGATGCTTCCCTGAAATTCATTTAGATTTGTAAATCAATGGCAAATCAATAAAATTTTATTAAATAAAGTTTGGATTAAAAAATACACTTTAATTTTCTAAACATTGAATTTTGTCATCATTTTATTATGTAAAGCATATATATTACCATCAGGTATGTGCTGTTGTTTCACTTATGAAATCTGTCATCATAAATGCAGTCTTTACTCATAAACATAATTTCAGTGATGTATTTCTTGTTGAATTTAGCTTTTTCATTTGTTAATTACAAATACGTAATTACTTTTCAAGGATCTTTGTTGAATGGAAAGAATAAAGATTTCTTGAATTGTTGTGTAGTTATCTATATTTTTAGTAATTATTGGAAAAGGAAAGCATTTTTTGACAAAAGTTGTTTAAAATTTTAAGCACCCCAGTAACATTCAATAGTAAAGTTAAGCATTGTAGTGGCAAGTTAATGCCAACTTATAAGGCACAAATACTAGAAACAAAAAAGAGTGGGTTCTTTAAAAAAATTGAGTATGGGTTGATTTCTAGAGTGGTGTAGCTCTAATAGCTTATTTGTGCTGAGATGAAAATGTTTGAAAATCAACTTCCAAGAATATATTTTTTACAGCAACTTCAGTACAGTACAGTGTTTGTTATTTTGTGTGACAGGATACCCAGAGTTATATTGACGAATGTCCTGGGAACGGAGTTAGGAAGAAAATACATAAAGACCTCACCTGTTAATGAGGCCAGTTTGGGTGATACAGACAACTTGAAATCAGGACAGCTTTCTTCATCATCTGATGGCAGCCTAGAATCTTGTCAAAATCTAAATCCTCACAAGAGCTCCTTTTTATCTAAAAGGTATGTTTAGTGATAATTAACTTTACTCAAATATTATAGTTATTCTCATGAGCCCATCTCTGTTCTTTCCCCAGATAATGTTATTGCTATATGTGAGGCAAATTTACTCTGATGACTATTATGAATTTTCTTCCCTTGAGACTGGAATATTAGTTATATCCAATAGTCTGTAGCTAATAGGATTTAGAAGTTACTGGTCACTCTCCTTGTGTTTTGGGAAAATGAACGCATCCTCCTAATGAAAATTTAGTTACCTATTTCAGTTTTTCACTTTTTTTTGTCTGGTGTGATTAAAGTCATTTCCCTAACATCTGTCTGTTCCTCCTCCTCTGTCTTACCCATACATCTTGCCAGTCGTGTCAGTCCATGCTTCTATCCATCCACCCCATCCATCTTGTTTTTTTTCCACCATTTTCCATGTCCATATTCTAGAATTGTACCTGGCACAGTGATCGTGCTGAAACTTAACCCCTAGGCCGGTAGGCCTGGAAGTTGGTTTTGTTTTAAACTCAAGGAGAGGCTCATGTGGGGACTATACTAAGACCAAAAAAGCTAGGGACTGTCAGTAAATGCTGCTAGATTTTTAACCTTTCATTTTCCTTGAGCTCTAAAAAATGTTCTGCTTTCAGTCATTATAGTAATTAATTTTGTTCTGAGAAATTATTAATACAGTCTAAATTGTTTTAGTTTTGTTCCTAAACCTCCTGAAGGTAACTTCTGATTTGTATTTCTCTTTTAGACCTAATGACATCCATTAAAGAGTATACTTACCTTTTTAAAGAACTGTAACAAATTTCATACATTTCTAATATTTTTATTTTTATAAACTGATTATTTCTTTATATATATATATTTTATTTATTTATTTACTTTCGTTATTCATATCTTTTACATTATTGTGTGTTCCCCATAGGTTACCCACCACCTGTTCACCCGTGCAGCCATCACCATAGTCCCCCGTGCTCCCCTCTTCCCCCCTCTTGAGCCTTTACCCTCCAATCCTCCCCTGCTGAATGTTGCATTCTTATTTGGCTCCCCTGTATTCCTGTTATAAGTGAAACCATTCAATATTTTTCTCTTTCTTTCTGGCTTATTTCACTGATCATGATCGCTTCTAGTTCCATCCATGTTGCTGTGAATTGCATGTGTTTGTCTTTTTTGAATGCTGAATAGTATTCCATTGTGTATATGTACCACATCTTCTTGATCCAGTCATCTATTTTTGGGCATCTGGGTTGTTTCCATACCTTGGCTATTGTAAACAGTGCTGCAGTAAACATGTGGGTGCATGTATCCTTTTGGGTTAGTGTTTTTGTGTCCTTTGGGTAGATTCCCAGAAGTGGTATTGACGGGTCATATGGAAGCTCCATTTCTAGCAGTTTGAGGAAATGCCACACAGCTTTTCATAGCGGTTGGATCAATTTGCATTCCCACCAGCAGTGTAGGAGAGTTTCTTTTTCTCCACATCCTCGCCAACATTTGTTGTTACCTGTTTTTTTAATGTGTGCCATTCTCACTGGCGTGAGGTGGTATCTCCTTGTGGTTTTAATTTGCATTTCCCTGATTATAAGTGATATTGGGCATTTTTTCATATACCTCTTGGCCATTTGCATTTCTTCTTTGGAGAAGTGTCTTTTTAGCTCTTCTGCCCATTTTTTGACTGGATTGTTGACTTTGTTTTTGTTGAGTTGTGTGAGCTCTTTGTAGATTTTTGTTATCAGTCCTTTATCGGTTGTATTGTATGCAAAGATCTTCTCCCAATTAGTAGGGTGTCTGTTTGTTTTGATTATTGTCTCTTTTACTGTACAGAAGCTTTTTAGTTTGATGTAGTCCCAGCTGTTTATCTTTTCTTTTACTTCCTTTGCTATGAGGGAAGTTAAACTGATTATTTCTTATTAACTTATACATTTTATGAATTCTTTCTCCTTTTGGAAAATATTTTATGTTCTATTTATATATACCAAAAATTGTCCCATGAGAGACTTAAAGGAGATATCAGTTTTGTGGGGCTAAAATGTTGTTCAAAATTACCTTTCTTTATGTCTCAGGAAACCAGAGCTCAAGTTAAATGACATGGAAATCAATCCAACTGCACAAAATTTAACATGTGCTGAGCTAAACACTAGGTATAAACACCTAGGTTCTACTTAGTGAATCATCAGTACAATTTTTACTTTATACTTTATAAAGTCTCTTCGAATTTGCTGGAAAGAACTTAGTGATTCAATCAGTCACTAATAATTTAATATATAATTAAATATTAGATGTGCATTTATCAGAAGTTTCTTTCCCATTAGAAGACTATTTTCTGCCTTCTCTGCTAGTCCATGGAGGGATATCATGTATTATTTGCATTTATACCTAGTGTTTAGCTCAGCACATGTTAAATTTTGTGCAGTTTTTTTGATTGAGTTACATGTCATTTAACTTAAACTCTGGTTTCCTGAGACATATAAAGAAAATTTGGAATGACATTTTAGCCTCACAAAACTGGTATCTATTTTAAGTCTCTCATGGAACAATTTTTGGTGTATGTAAAATACCATGCGAATAAAAATTATCATTGAAGATACTTCCTATAGGAAAAGTTACTTATGATATATTGTTGCATGGAATTCAAATGACATAAGTACACATTCATGCTATTAGGAAAAATAGTGATATTCTAAGAATTTTATGAAACCGTTAAATTGTAATCTGTGCTTTCAGACTTTTTACCAACCCGAAGCTAAGATTTAAATATAGTTTTACAATTTCTGTTTAAAATGTTTTCAGTGAGAACTCTAGTTTTCATCAAATCCTTTTTAAATAGTAATGTAATTTCCAGGTGTTATTTGATACGGGTCCTGAAGATTCATTCTCTTTGTAGTAATTTTGTATATAATACTTGAAATAGGCATAGACTTTGGAGGCAGAGATCTGGGTTCAGATTTTAGTGGCATTAACAAACTGACATTCCTTTGGTCAAGTTACTTTTTCTTTAAAACAGAAATAATAATACACATGTTATAGGATTATTGTGCAGATTGAAGAGATAACCTATGTAAGTCACTAATGTACTGCTTGAAGCTTGGTGATTAATAAATATAGTCATTATTTTTGTGTCTCATAATGCTGCTAATATCAAAAGTGCCATAAGAGATTGTTGCCATAATTGATGCTACTGAAATCTATGGTGAGGATGCCAATTGCTAACTCTTACTGTTACCATTGCTGCCATAGCAGTTGTTATAGTCATACCGGTATTACTGTATGGTTCAATGAGGAGTGCTGTACTCCTTAAACCAAACTTAGTTCTCTCTTCCTTTAATGTGAGGTCATTTTGAAGAGAATCCAGAGTGACTTATGGAAATAGATTGCAAGTATGACTGAAGCATCCACTTCAGCAGGTATGTTCCATTAGAACTGAAATGCAGGATGAACACAGGATAGGCTGAGGGACTCTTGTAATCACCCTCCTCCCAGCTACCCTTTCTCAAAATCAGGAAGAATAAATAGAATTTATTTGATCTTCTCAGAAGGAGTCATGATGTCCTGATATGATTGCTATTCTGTTTTTAAAGATTTATTTCTGCATATAAGAATTGGAGTGTAGGCCAGATGTACTGGGGCGGGGTGGGGGGGAGGGTTGGTGGTGGTGAGAGGATTCACCAGAGACAGAGTGGGGAACAGAACAGACGGATCTTCTGAAATGCACTACTGAGGGGAGCAGCGGGCTAGACAAGAGAGGTCTTGTGGGTTAACTCCCTGGAAGGGGGATTGAACTCATGCTGCAGTGGCTGGTGATAGCTTGATAGTGCTGAAACTTTAACCCCTGCGCCACCAGGGAGGCCCAGTTGGTATTCTGTTTTTGGAGAGAACGTGGCAAACATGTCAACTCTTATAAAAATACCATGTCAGTAACAACTATGAATTGGAGGGTTTAAGGATAGGAGCTATGACTCTGAAAACTGAGTTTTCCTCTGGAAACTCAGCACTTGTGCAACTGATAATACATATAGAAAAATATTATATAAAGATGAAAAGTCTTAATTAACCTGTTTTTATTGTTCAGAATCACTATTAATAACTATAATATATGACCTGAATGGAATTATGTAGGCAAAAATTTTTGTGTTTTATGCCAAGAATAAACAATAGAAACACCAAGTATGAACAAGCACTTCCTTCCTTCTTCCCTCCCTCCCCCATCTCTCCCTCTCTCTTTCTTTCACTATTTTTATTTTCTTATATTGTTGTTCATTTTTGGACAATAATTGATTTCTTCCCTCCAGTGTAGTTCCCATAAGTCTCCTACCACCATATAACCCATGAACCATCACCATAGTTCCTTGTGCTCTCCTTTCCCCTGTTTGACCTGTCTTTTTCCCCCTCCCCTGCTGTATGCCTTAGATCTATAGTTTGCCTGCAAGTTTTATCTTTTTTTGTTTTTAAGCTTTGTTTGGTGCCCTGATTCCTCCTATGAGTAAAGCCATCCAATATTTTCCTTTTTTTTCTGACTTATTTCACTGAGCATAATCCCTTCTAGTTCTGTCCATGTTGCTGCAAATGGCATGAGTTTATCTTTTTTGATTGCTGAATAGTACTACTCCATCATGTATATATACTACATGTTCTTGATCCAGTCATCTGTTTTGGGGCATTTAGATTTTTTCCATATCTTAGCTATTGCAAATAGTGCTGCAGTAAACATAGGAATGCAGGTTTCCTTTGAATTAATGTTTCTGTGTCCTTTGGGTAGATTCCTAGGAGTGGAATTGCAGGGTCATATGGTATCTCATTTTTAGTAATTTAAGGAACCTCCATATAGCTTTCCATAGTGGTTGGATCAGTTTGCATTTCCACCAGCAGTGTAGGAGGGTTCCTTTTTCCCCACATCCTCTCCAGCATTTGTTGTTGCCAGTTTTTTAATGTGGGCCATTCTCACTGGTGTGAGGTGGTATCTCATTGTGGTTTTGATTTGCATTTCCCTGATTTTATTGAGCATTTTTTCATATACCTGTTGGCCATTTGCATTTCCTCCTTGGAAAAGTATCTTTGTAGCTCTTCTGCCCATTTTTTGATTGGGTTGTTAGCTTTGTTATTGTTAGGTTGTGTAAGATCTCTGCAGATCTTTGGTATCAGTCCCTTATCAGTTGTATGGAGTGCAAATATTTTCTTCCAATTTGTGGATTGCCTCATAATTTTGCTTATTGTCTCTTTTGCTGTACAGAAGCTTTTTTATTTTATGTAGTCCCAGCTGTTTATCTTTTTCTTCATTTTCTTTGTATCTGGAGATGAGTCCTTGATTATCTGTCTGAGATGTATGTCATATAGTGTTGTGCCTATGTTTTTTTCTATGTATTTTATGGTTTCAGGTCTTACATTGAGGTCTTTTATCCATTTGAATTGGTTTTTGTGTATAGTGTGAGGTAGTAATCTAGTTTCATCCTTTTGCATGTAGTGGTCCAGTTTTGCTTCTTCCAGTGCACACTCTTTTCTCCTTTGTCATAGATTAGTTTACCAAATATGTGTGCCTTTATTTCTAGGTTTTGAATTCAGTTCTGTTGGTTTGTGTGTCTATTTTTGTCTCCTCTGTGATTTCTGTTTTTGAGTCTTCCTATTCTTTGTTCTTTAGCTAAAGTTGGAGAATTTTATCTTTTTAAAAAAACAGCTTAGTTTTATTGATCTTTTCAGTTTCTATTTTATTCATTACTGCTCTGATCTTTGTTTGTTTCCTTCTTTTAACTTTGGGCTTAGGTTTTTATTTCATTTTTTACCTCTCTGAGGTAGTAAGTAAGGTTGTTTATTGGGGTTCATTTTTGTTTTTTAATGTAGGCTTTTATTGATATAAACATCCTTCATAGAAGTGCTTTTCTAGGATTATGTAGGTTTTGACACGTTATGCTTCCATTTTCATTTGTTTCAAGATATTTCTTTCTTTTTTTTTTTTAATACAAGCTGGGGTACAGGCCAGAGGTGTAGGGTGGTGAGAGGGTTCAGAGACAGAGTGGGGGAGCAGAACAGGCAGATTGATGGAAATACACTGCTGAGGGGAGCAGCGGGCAAGGCAGGAGAGGTCTGCTGCGCCATATGGGAATCTCCCCATGTGGGAATCTCCCTGGCTGGGTGCCGAACTCCCATTGCCGCTGCCAACAGCTCCACAGCGCAGCGCTTAACCGCTGTGCCACTGGGGAGGCCCTGAAGATATTTGTCTCCCTTTCACTTCTTCTTTTGGTTGTTCCAGGAATATATTGTTTAATCTCTATGTTTGTGAATTTTTTCAGCTTTCCTCCTGTTATTAATTTCTAGTTTTATACCATCATGGTTGGAAAAGATACTTGGTATGAATTCTGTCTTCTTAAATATCCTGTTTTGTGGCTATTATAAGTTTTACACCAGAGAATGTTTTCTGTAAAGTACACATGAAAAGAATGTATATTCTCCTGCTGTTGAAAGCATGTTCTATAAATGCCTGTTAAGTCTTTTTGGCCCAGCGTAAGGTTATAATTGTTTAAGTATTTCCTTGTTGTTTTTCTTTTTTTGGTTTCAATGATGTGTTCATTGTTGACAGTGGGGTATTTGAAGTGCCCTACTAGTGCTGTATTAAGTTTTCATTAATGGTGACATTGTGTTTATCACTCCAAATACTGTTTTTCACACAACTTTATATCTTATATACTTAACCAGTACTTTATATTTAAAATTACTTCCTTTGTAGGTAAAATTTGTTACCATACTCCAAACTTTATTTTGTACTTAACTTTTGATGTTTTAACCACACTTGAAGCATAACATAATTGTTTACACATAGTTGTGGTTATTTATGGATTAATGTTCATGGAATTTTACTCTTTAGATAGCTTTGAAGTAGTAACACTTGTATTATTCTTTTGCTCATTTTGCATGTCCACAATCTTGTAGTGTTTTTTTTTCCCTCAAAGATACATGGAGAATTTATTTATTTATTTTAAAGTTTTATTATTATTATTATTATTATTATTATTAATATATTTTACATTATTGTGTATTCCCTGTAGGTTACCCACCACCCATTCACCTGTGAATCATCACCATAGTCCCTCGTGCTCTTTTCTCCCCTGTTTTGAGCCCTTATCCTCCCCCACCCTCGTTAAATGTCTCTCTCTTATTTGGTTCCCCTATGAATTCCTGCTCTAAGTGAAACCATTTGATATTTTTCCCTTTCCTTCTGGCTTATTTTGCTGAGCATGATCCCTTCTAGCTCCAACCATGTTGCTGAGAATTGCATGTGTTTATCTTTTTTGATTGCTGAATAGTATTCCATTGTGTATATGTACCACATCTTCTTGATACAGTCATCTATATTTGGGCATCTGGGTTGTTTCCATATCTTAGCTGTTGTAAACAGTGCTGCAATAAACACAGGGGTGCATGTATCCTGTGTCCTTTGGGTAGATTCCCAGAAGTGGTATTACTGGGTTGTATGGAAGCTCCATTTTTAGCAGTTTGAGGCACCACCATGCAGCTTTCCATAGTGGTTGGACCAGTTTGCATTCCCTCCATTGTTGTAGGAGAGTTCCTTTTTCTCCACAGCCTCACCAACATTTGTTTTTTTAATGTTTGCCACTCTCACTGGTGTGAGGTGGTATCTCATTGTGGTTTTGATTTGCATTTCCTGATTATAAGTGATGTTGAACATTTTTTCATGTGCCTGTTAGTCATTTGCATTTCCTCTTTGGAGAAGTGTCTTTTTAGCTCTTCTACCCATTTTTTAACTGGATTGTTACCTTTGTTTTTGTTGAGTCATGTGAGCTCTTTGTAGATTTTTGTGATCAGTCCTTTATCAGTTGTATTGTGTGCAAAAATTTTCTTCCAGTCAGTAGTGTGTCCATTTGTTTTGTTTAATGTCTCTTTTACTTTATAGAAGCTTTTTAGTCTGATGTAATCCCAACTGTTTATCTTTTCGTTCACTATCTCCGCTTTGGGGGATAGTGTCTTTAAAGATTTTACTGAGTTGTATGTCGTTTAGTGTTTTGCCTATGTTTTCTTCCATATATCTTATGGTTTCAGGTCTTACATTCACGTCTTTTCTCCATTTGAATTGCTTTTTGTGTATGGTGTGAGGTAGTAGTCTAGTGTCCCCAGTTTCCCCAGCACTATTTGTTGTACAAACTGACCTTGTTCCATTTCATATTCTTTGCAGCTTTGTCAAAGATTAGTTGTCCATAGATATGTGGATTATTTCTGGGTTTTCTATTCAATTCCATTGGTCTTTGTGTCTGTTTTTGTTCCATTACCATGCTGTTTTAATTACTGTGGCTTTGTAGTATAGTTTGAAATCAGGGCATGTAATACCTCCATTTTCTTTTTTTATAGTGAGGAGAGCTTTAGCTATTCGGGGTCTTTTGTGGTTCCATATGAATTTCATCAATTTTTTTTCTGTTTCTTTGAACAATGTCATTTAAATTTTTATCAGTACAGCATTGAATCTGTAAATTGCTTTTGGTAGGATGATCATTTTGATAATGTTAAATCTTCCAATCCAGATACATGGAAAATTTAAAGGTAGACCCAGAATGAAAACTTGGCGCACTTCCTTCTTTATTCACTGTTCTTTTTACTGTTCAAATTATATACTCTGCTATTTGAGATGTAGTTGTAATCTTCTGGATTTCTGGTTTGAATGGCCAGATGACTTCTGAACTCATTTGGGTTATAAGAGTCAAGTAATATTATTCTGTTTTACAGGAGTACACAACCAAATAAAACAGTAGATAATAATGATGCACAGCATGATGTATACACCAAAGAAAAGCAAAGAGATGATGATGGCATTTCTCTTATAATGTCTGATACTCAGCCTAAAGGTTTGTGAACCTTAGAAAACTCTTGTCTTTTTAATTTTTGCCTATTGCATTTGAAATAATTTTAAAGATATAGCTTTATATCATTGTTTATTCAAAAATGTGAGAGAAAGCAGGATTATTTAGCAATATATAGAAAATTGCTAAATTTACATTTTTTATATTTATTGATTTTTACTAAATTCAAAAGTTAAATTTAAATATTTTTTCTTTGGTGCTGGGAGAGGGGTGGGCATATAACTATACAGTTATAGTATTAATTTATCTATTTCTAAATGTCATCTCCATGGATATTACTGCTAACTCAGTTGTCAACATTAGCTTCCCACTATCTATCCTCCTACTATGAAATATATTCTTTATTCATTAGAATTTCTCTCAACTCTAGGAGGATGCCAAAACAAGCCACTGTTAGCAAATTTAAAGGTAAATACATCCGAGACTTCTGAAAATTCTTTGTAGGCCACCTTGCATGTAGGGTTAATTAACTTCTTTTCTCCTTTTTGTTTCTTAATATCTTAAAATAATTCACAAAAATTTTCACCTAAATGATTTACTACATTAGTCAGATGTTAAGTTAACATCTTAATGGGTTTCTTGGATTATTGATAGCTTCAACTAGTTTGGTATTTTCTTTCTTTCTTTCTTTCTTTTTTTTTAGTTGGGGTATTTTCTTTTCTGAATGATTATATAAATTGTTCATGAGAAATACTGTCCTTTAAGGACACTGTAAAAATTCTTGTATGCTATTTGGAACACATTTACACACTTGTTAGTAGTCCTTTTCAATGAAAGAGGAAAAGTTAAGAGGGAATTAGACTAATAATTGATATATATATGAAAATCAGCTGCAGCTGTTACGAGGACGATGTTTAGAGAAATTATTGTGACTCTATAGACACAGTTCTATAATTAATAACTAAGTTTTGTCAGCATATAATGAGAGGCATTTATTTTCTTTGGAAATGTACTTTTCCCAGAAAAAATTGTTTTTAACTACCAAATAAAAATATAAGTATTTTTATAGATGGACTTAGTTCTTATACTTTAAATGCTGTTAAGCCCTCACAATCCACTGTGTTCCTAGGTAGAACAAGAACAGTTGGATGAAAAGCTTTCTCTTTGTGCCTTTTAAGTTTTAACTAAAAGTCACAGTAGAATTTTAGACTTGAAGCAAGGAAAAATATGCATGATAAAAGAAACACTCTATACTCTTTTGGTATCACTGATAGTTCTTGACAGTAAACTGCTTTAAAGAAAATTAGCTATTGAAATTTTATTAAAATTCACCATGTTTTTATACTATAAATAATACTAATTCCAGTTACTTAAACCTATAAATTAATGGGAATCCTGAATCAAACTACAGCTGTGCCATTCCTTCGTACTACATTAAGTTTGTCTTGTGGACTTTACTTTTATGAAAATAATGCATCAGAATTATTTAATATTCTTCCTTTATAGGAATTTTATACTTCTTAAATTGTATATGTCAATAATATTTGCAAGTTCAATTTTCATACAGTTGGAATTCTACTTTCACAATATCTAGGTCTATCGAATAAATTTTTTCATGTTTGGAAATAGTCTTGACTAATATGCAAATATTAAACTATTTGAAGGGAAACTCCTGTATAATAGTGTTTTTCTCAAATGCTCTTCCTTTAATCATATTTTTGTGATAGCATTTATGTTTTGAAATTATAACTCGATAGTGTTTTACATATAGAAATCATATTTTACTACGTTTACAATTTACAAAATTGAAAATGAAATTTAATGTGCCTTTCAAAATAAGGAGTAGATTATTTGGGGGGAGATTATTTCCCTGAGGGAGGAAGTCAAGAATGTATTCTTTGGAAATTGAGAACTTGGCTGTTGGAGTTTTTTGCCCTCAGTCTCTTTCAATGCCTGACCTTGAAACAACAACGAAGTCATATTTTGAAGGTTAATCATTAGGTGTTTGTGAAACTAGATAAGAGCAAGTATTTGAAGATCAGGGGTGTATTGTTGAAAAACTGAATGAATAGAGGGGTCAGGCCAGTTAGGGTTACATGGATTATAATTTGTGAATTCAAGGAAGCTGCTTTGGGACTTACTGTGTAAAAACTTTGAGTTGGTACTCATGATAGAGATTCATTAAGTAAAATAATGCAGGATAAGCTTCAGTTAATTAGGTAGAACCTTTTGGAAGATATTTTTCTTCAGTACATATTTGATAACTAAAATATATTTGATATCTGAAATACTAAGTATTTTTAGTAATCATCGACATGGGTTTTAAAATAAACTTTCTTCTCTGTAGGGGAGTAAATTTATTGGAGATTTCAAATGATAGGGCCTTGATATTTAAAAAGAAGAAGCAAACTGAAGCAAATAGATAACTATGTGAATGATTTCATATTGTTACAGGGCAACCCCGATATACAATGGGGTGCCTGACTGTGGGTTCTCACCCGTGCGCTTAAAAAGGACTTATAATAAGAACAATTGCAGGCACTCACAAAAAGGTTAATAAAAGGGTTTATTTACAAAAGGAAGGGAAATAAAAAAATGAATAACTCAGGGACAAAAGAGAAAGTGAGGGAGAGAGATAAATCTCCAAATACATCCTACCAGATCTGAAGAGCTGGAAACCCCAATGGCACGCTGTAGCCTGGCGAGAAGCAAGAGACCCCCAAGGTCAAAAGCCTTCATTATATAGCCAGCATGTCTGCTTAACTCAACCCCTCAGTTTCCGGTAATCCTCTCTTCTGGATGATGGTGGAATTCTGGGATTCGTAGCCCTAGGGGTCTTGGATCTCTCTGGCTTGAGGTGGGGGTCCATAAACCTTCCTGTGGAGTTTGTTGCAGACGTCCTTCCCCCCCCCAACAATATTACACTCAACTGCTTTCTAAGAAAGGAATTTTGACTCTTTTTCAAAGGGCAGTGATTAATATTCTAGCCTTTCAAATATTCTGTTCTTCCCTTTCCACTTCAAAAGAAAAGTATATATAAAACTTAAATAAAAAAGACAACAGATTTTTAAAATCATGATAAAGTCATGATGAATCAAAGCATTTTAAGAAATGAGTTTTCCAAATTTTATTAAGACTTTTTTTGATATGATAGTCAAATGCAGTTATAATAAAAGGAAAATGTGGTTTGGTTGCTTTACTTTGATTACTGAGGAATACTCCTGTTTAATATATTGCCTAACCTCATATTTATTTTGCAATGAACATTTATTTTGTGTATGCAGCTTAAAACAAGGTATTTCTTTTTATTCATCAATGTCTACATGAAAATTTAATAGTGTACATTCTTTTTATATTAGCTTTGGAGATAGTTTGTAAAGCACTATTGGTGATGTTCCTTTGCACTCTTCTAAATGGGATTATTTTTCTGTTCTTTGTTTTTAAGACCTTAATAGGGGAAGTAGAAAATTTGATAATCTTGAAGAGAGGAACAGAAACAGAGATGACACATGTGTTGATTCAAAAATACCTTCCAGGAAGAGAAAGAAAAGACATGGAAATAATTTACCCGATTGTCTTAATTCTTCTACTACTTTGTATAACTTGGCAGACCAGTCAGTAAGTATAGGTATTTTGATGTCTTATGAAATAATTTGTGCTATGTTGAAAGTGAATCAACTGCAAAATAATGTTCTTTCAGTTTTCTGTTTTATCAGTTTCCTCGTTTTTATTTGCTTCTTTTAAATTATGTTTGATTTTTAAAAAATAATTTAAATGAAAACTTCTTGCAATAGTACATTTATCGTAAAATTTAAAAAATATTTTAAACAAGTAAAATTGTCAAAATTCTTCCTGTTCTGAGAACCACCTCTCCTTATTAGTAGTTTTGTGTGTCTATCCTTCAGGTTTATTTTCTTTTACTTTCTCTTACTTTAATTAATCGAATGCTTTTTGTGCTGTCCAATCAATTTCTTTTCTTTTTTAAAAAGATTTATTTATTGGGCCTCCCTGGTGGCTCAGCGGTTGAGAACTGCGCTGTGGAGCTGTTGGCAGCGCTGTGCGAGTTCGACGCCCAGCCAGGGGGAGTCCCACATGGTGCAGCAGACCTCTCCTGCCTCGCCCGCTGCTCCCCTCAGCAGTGTATTTCTGATCTGCCTGTTCTGCTCCCCATTCTGTCTCTGGTGAACCCTCTCGCCGCCCCATGCCTCTGGCCTATACCCTAGCTTGTATTAAAAAAAAAAAAAGATTTATTCATTTATGCATGCAGTCTGGGGTGTAGGCCAGAGGTGTCGGGGAGGGGTGAGAGGATTCACCAGAGACAGAATAGGGAGCAGAACAGGCAGACTGAGGGGAGCAGCTGGCAAGATAAGAAAGGTCTGCTGCTACAGGGGACCATGGAGATGGATCACGGGTGTATTGGTGGTGGGCTGCCCAAGGGGAATACAAAATGTAAAAGACACAAATAACAATAAAAAAAAAAAAAGGAAAAAAAAAAAAAAAAAAAAAAAAAAAAAAAAAGGAAAAAAAAAAAAAAAAAAAAAAGAAAGGTCTGCTGCGCCATGTGGGAAGCTCCCTGGCCAGGGATCGATCTTGTGCTGCAGTGGCTCTGAATAACTTCATAGTGCTAGATAGCTTCATAGTGCTGCGACTTAACCCATTGGGCCATGAGGGAGGCCCCAATCAATTGCTTTTTCACTTGCTTTGTAAAATTACTACCAGATGTCTTTCACTAGAATTGCTACACCAACTTCTTTAAGCGTTCTTTTATCTTGAGTTTAGGGAATTTGCTCTATGAGAATTTAATACTGTACATTTTTTTGATGTTAGCTTTGGAAGTACTTTGTAAAGCACTTTTGATGATATTTCTTTGAACTCTTCAAAATGGGATTTTTTTCTGTGCTTTTTGACTATATGTCTCTTGTTTTTTTAAGACCTTAATAGGGTAAGTAAAGAATTACCATATTTCATAAATATGTTACCTATTTTTAAAGATAGTATACAGTTAACAGTAAACTATAGGACAGCTTTTTGATTCACAAGGCATTTCAGGAGCTTGCATTGCCTTTGAGTTATAAACATGGTTTAGATTTATACAGTAATAGAGATGTAAAGTCAGTGATTGATTTTCATAATTTTTTGTATCATTCTCTTAATTTTTTGCTTTTGTTACGAATGTTCTCATTACTTTGCAAAGTAGCAGTAAAAACATCCTCTCATCCTTAAATTGACTTAGATAGTGGAAAGGCCATCTGAGCCACTTGTAAATAAGGGAATTTCACTGTCTTGTGTTTTTAAAATATGTTTAGGCATTAGATTGGATAGCCTAAATTGTCTATCTTTGCCTTGGGACCCAATAGCAAAAGTAACATAATTGTATAGTTTTCTATTATTGCAATTATAGAAATGATATATTTACTTTTATATTTTTTCTTTAGGAATTAAATCTTTAAAAATCCATTATATTAGCCAAATTTGAAAATGCTAATTTTTGTACATATTTATTTATGTTCAGAAAGAACAAGAAAATGACTCAGCAGTATCTACTGTATTTGAGAAGTCAAGTGAAAACTGTCATCAAGATCCAAAACTACTTGAAGTAATTACACCTGAACCTATAGAGAGTGATTTGAATAAACACTCCTCATTTAGTCAGGAGGTGACTTTGGGTGCTGCTCAGGAAAGCAGCTCTAACTGTTCAATCACTGAGACTTTTGAAGATTCTATTTCTGGAGGTACTCTGGGGCATTCTACGCTGGTTGAGAAGGACGAAAATGAAATCAACACAGTAGAAAAGCCTCTTTTATGTGAACACAATGAAGGGAACAAATTGTTGATCTCAGCTGAACCAAGTAAGTGACCGGAGGACTATCGAGATTCTTAATTTTCTTTGCTTTACTTAGTTTTTTAAATTTCTTCTCTTGAACAATTAATATAATTAGCTGTTTATGACATCACTGCAGAATTTATTAACTTTAGAAAAAAAGATTGAGTGTTGGGACTTCATGAATTTTGTAGTATTGGTTTAGGCAAACAATGGAGTTCTTGGGAATAGAAGGTTTTTTTTTGCATTAGTATACTGTAATTTATCTCAGTAGTTTTGTTTATATTATGTTTATTTTTTTACGTCATTGTTCCTTTTTGTACAGTGTATGCTTGTATGCTTTCCTCTTTCAAGTGTATTCCCTGTAAAATTCCCAACACCAATTCATCTGTGAACCATCATCATAGTTCCTTGTGCTCTTTTCTCCCGTTTTGATCCCGCTACTTTCCCCTCCCTTGCATAATGTCTCTGATTTATAGTTGCCTGCTAATTTTGTTTTATTTATTTATTATTATTGTTATTTTTTCCCTGATCCCTTATTTGGTTCCCCTATAGTCCCTATAAATGAAA
This sequence comes from Scalopus aquaticus, assembly GCA_004024925.1. Taxonomy (NCBI): domain Eukaryota; kingdom Metazoa; phylum Chordata; class Mammalia; order Eulipotyphla; family Talpidae; genus Scalopus; species Scalopus aquaticus. The sequence goes on from PVIJ01016299.1 coordinate 20,550, forward strand.
CCATCCGATATTTTTCTTTTTCCTTCTGGCTTATTTCACTGAGCATAATCCCTTCTAGCTCCATCCATGTTACTATGAATGGCATGAGTTTATCTTTTTGATTGCTGAATAGTATTCCACTGTGTATATATACCACATCTTCTTGATCCAGTCATCTATTTTTGGGCATCTGGGTTGTTTCCATATCTTAGCTATTGTAAATAAGTTCTGCAATAAACATAGGGGTGCAGATAGCCTTTTGAATTAATGTTTTTGTGTCCTTTGGGTAGATTCATAAGAGTGGAATTACTTGGTAATATAGTATCTCACTTTTAGTAATTTGATGTGTTGGATTACATTAATTGACTTTCAGTGTTGAACCATTCTTGTGTCCCTGGAATAAATACCACTTACTCGTGGTATATTATCTTTTTTTTTTATTCATACCTACAAGCTGGGGTACAGGTCAGAGGCGTGGGGTGGTGAGAGGGTTCACCAGAGACAGAGTGGGGAGCAGAACAGGCAGATCAGAAATACACTGCTGAGGGGAGCAGCAGGCGAGGCAGGAGAGGGCCGCCGCACCATGTGGGACTCTCCCCAGCCGAGCATGGAACCCGCATAGTGAGCTGTCGACAGCTCCACAGCGCTGCGCCACCAGGGAGGCCCGGTATATTATCTTTTTGATGCATTGTTGAATTCTGTTGGCCAGTATTTTATTGAGGATTTTTGTATCAGTGTTCATTAGAGAGAGTGGCCTGTCGTTTTCTTTTTTTGTATTGTCCTTGTTTGGTTTTGATATTAGTGTAATATTGACTTCATAAAAACATATTTGGTAGTATTCCTTCTCAGTTTTTTGAAAGAGTTTGTGTAGGATAGGCACTAGTTCCTTTCTGAATGTTTGGTAACATTTGTTTGTGAAGCCATCTGGTCCTGGGCTTTTGTTTTTGGGGAGGGTTTTGATTACTGTTCCAATTTCACTGCTTGTAATTGGTCTGTTTGGGTGTTCTTTTTCTTCTTGATCTAGTTTTGTATGATTGTATAATTCTAGGAATTTGTCCATCTCTTCTAGGTTGTTGAACTTGTTTGAATATATAACTGTTCATAGCAATCTCTGATTTTTCTTTTGATTTCTGCTGAGTCTGTTGTAATTCCTCCTCTTTCATTTATGATCCTATTTATATGTGTTTTCTCCTGTTTTTTCTTTGAGAGCCTGGCTAAAGTTTTGTCTATTTTGTTTATTTTTTCAAAGAACCGGCTTTTGGTTTCGTCGATCTTTTGGTTTGTTTTTTTAATTTTTACTTCATTTATTTCTGCCTGATTTTTGTTTCCTTTCTTTTACTGGCTTTTGGGTTCTTTTGTTGTTCTTTTTGTACTTCTTTGAAATGAGAGATTAGGTTGTTTCTTTGAGTTCTTGTTCCTTGCTATGAGCCTGTATTGCTATATGCTTTCCTCTTATTACTGCTTTTACTGTGTGCCATGCATTCTGGAAAGTTGTATCCTCATTGTTGCTGATCTCAAGTTACTTTTTTATTTCTTCTTTGATCTCCTCATTAATCCAGTGGCACTCCAGTAGTATGTGTTTCAATCTCCATGAAGTAGGAGGATTCCTTGCTTTCTTTTCATGGTTTATTTCTAGTTTGATGCCTTTATGGGCAGAGACAGTAGTTGTTATGATTTTGATCTTAATGTATCTGTTGATGTTTGTCTTGTGTCCCAATATGTGATCAATCCTGGAGAATAATATTTGTGCACTTGAGAAAAATGTGTACTTATATTTTTTTGGGTGCAGTGTCCTATAAGCCCATGAGGTCTAGGTCCTTATTCAGAGCTTTAGTGTCCTTGTTTATTTTTTATCTCGTTGATCTGACCATTGGTGAGAATGGTGTTATCTCGGTAGTTATTAAAAAGACTTTGTAAGGACCATTATTGTTGTTGTTTTGGATAATGAATCTGAATTGCAGAGAATTTAAGTACCGGTAATTGCTATCACTAATTTTGATTTAATTAATTTTGAGTATTTGATGTGGTCACATATAAAAAAAAAGGCTTCTAAAAGATACACAGTGAGTAATCTCTCACATCTTCCTCTATCCATCCATTTCCCATTAATTGAAGCAACTAATAAGATTTAGTTGTAAATTTAAAGCAATGGCCCAGTACATTTTAGAATTAGAAACTGTTCCCAAGTTTTCTAATGGCTTTAGTCATTTTTAAAGATCTTCATCCCCCAAGACTTAAAGCTGTAGGTAGCTACTATACAGTGGTGCTGATTTGGAAACATTGTGTATAACCACTATATTTATAGATTATGGATGAGAGATCATATTCTAAATTGAATAATTCAGATGATTGAATTTAATGGGATTATTAAAAATCTGTTACATGAATTAGAAAGTTCTTTTTTGGGTATGAGACTATTTTGACACATTTAAAAAATACATTTTTCCTTTTAGTTGTTGTTTCCAGTGATGAAGAAGGACCAGTAGAAAACAAACGTTCAGAGATTCTTAAATTACAGCCTGAGCAAGACCATGCCATCATTAATGAGGATAAAAATACCCTTGAATCAACATTGTCAGGACTACCTTTGATTACATGTGAACCTGTACAGGTAATTTATTTCTTCTTTCTCCTAGATCAGCAGTGAAATATGCACTGTCAGCTAATGACTATTTCTTATTTCCTCAAGCCGAATATTGTAATAAAAATGACAATTTTTTTGTAATTTTCTTAGTTTGAATTCTGAGACAACCTTCATCTTAGTTTGAGAGAAATGTGAGTTATCTTTATTGTGAAGTGAAAGGATTCTGTCTTCCCCCTCCCCATTTATTTTTTTTTTTTCAGTCTAGACATTCTGTGACTTAAATATTTTTCCTTATGGTTCTAACTGGTCATGTAACTATTTTATCAAGACATTTTTGTAATTAAACAGTTTCCAAAGTTTGTCTTGAAATTGTTTCTTTTCTTCTCATGCTCTTATTGCGCATGATATGAAGAAAAGAACATGGCTTTTGGAGATACACAGACTTAAACTCAAATCCTACTTCTGCCATTTGGGCAAGTCACCTAATTTTTTTAACACTTTGTGGTCCGCTCACATATTAGTACGTGTTTTTGTCACCAGTATCAGGTGGCCGCTCATGTATTAATACATGTTCAGCTAGTCTCCGGTTTTTCACACCACGGTGGATTTATTTGGAACTATTAGCTATTTCTTTGATCATACTCAGTCTAGAAGCTTTACACATTGTTTTGGTGAAAGTGTAAGGTGTTTTATGAGAGATATTACAGTTTTTTTAATATCCACTAGTTCGGGAGTTGTGTGTGTTTTATTGAATGCTTATAGCATTCATGCAGTGGTACAGAAAATGGCCGACCCTAAGGGCTGGTAAATTTAAAGGGCACCGGCACACAAAGTGTTAAGCCTGAGTTTTCTCATATGTTATGTAAAAATAATTACTACCTCACAAGGTTATTTTGAATATTAAATAACATGAAAATATTTAGAATAGTGTCATAAATATATCTTTATCTCTTCTTCTTACAGAAAATAAATGGAAGTGTCTATCAGTTTAATGTCAGCCAGTCATGCTTTTTAACATAGTAACTCTAAAGTCAAGTCCAACTCATTATGCCCAATATTCATTCATATTATCAGCCTCTGGTGATCCTATTTTTAAGAAATGATTATTAGTAATCACCAGTTCAGAATTACAGTAAACTGTTGGGTTTTGAATGATGTGAGAGACTGTTGTTCTGTAGAGTAGTGAAGAATTTATTCAGTTCTATGAAAACAGCTTGGTGGTCTAATTACACTGGTCAACAAATTTTTACAAAAGTCATGTTACTGAAATAAAATTAGTCATTTCCTATCAATTTGTATGTGCTCAACACGAATATGACAGTCAAATTCTAATTTTTGCTCTAGTTTTTTGGTAATCTGCAATAAATTGATGTTTACATTACAAGATGCATGCCAGTAGTAATAGACCTATGGTTAATACCTGTAAAAAATCAAGTCATAGACTGCTTCTTAGATTTCTTCACTTGGCTCCTGTACAGCTGTTCAGGAGCATGTCTGGGGAGTGTGCAGCAGTAGTCAGCCAGCGTTGTAGTGGACCATTTTCCCTAGTAATCTTTGGTCCATTGATGTAATATCTTGATGAAAACATTCTCCATGTTCATCACTAACCATACCACAGTTTTCAGGGAAGAAATCCAGATGGGAATGCAGAAAGTGGGTCTTTAGAGACATATTGCAGCCAAGTTTCTGATACTGCACCAGCATGTCTTCTACTAGTTCCTTGTAGCTTTCTGCCCTAACATTCCCAAGAAAGTTTGTAGACACTAGGCAAAAAGCATTCCATGCTTGTTTCGCATCAGCCTGCAGCAAGTTGTTGAACCAGTCATCTTTGAAGAGCTCTTGAATCTGAGGACCCACAAAAACTCCCTCTTTAATCTTTGCTTGGCTGAGTCGGGGAAATTTTTCATGCAGGTATCGGAAAGCTGGTGAGGTCCAGTCCATGGCTTTCACGAAATTCTTCATCAAACCTAGTTTGATGTGAAGGGGTGGTAGCAGGATTTTGTGAGCCTCGACCAGAGCTAGGTGCTGGATATTCTTCTCTCCTCTCCAACTGCTACATTTTGTCTGCGAGTCCATTCCTTCCCCAAGTAGGTAATTCACTTGCTAGGCTATCCCACTCACATAAGAAACACATGTATTTTGTATATCCCTGGTGCAGTCCCATTAAAAGGGCAACTAGCTTCAAATCACCACAGATGTGCCAGCTGTACTTGTTATACTCAGTGGAATTCAGTAGCTGCTTTAAATTATCGTATGTCTCTTTCATGTGGACAGCATGCACTACTGGAATAGATGAAAGACGGTTTCCACTGTGCAAAAGCACAGCCTTAAGACTCAGTTTCGAAGAGTCTAGAAATAGTCTCCATTCTTGTGGGTCATGAATGATTTCTAAGGCATTCATGATGCCCTCAATATCGGAACAGATTACCAGAGTACTTTCCTTTTTGAAGAAAGGCTCCCACTGCTAGTGACACTTTCGATATAAAGTAATTGTGACATCTTCTTCTAGAAGATTCCATTGTTGGAGTCTTGATCCTAGCATTTCTGCCTTGTTCTTGGATAAGTCCAAATCATGAACCAGGCCATTTAGTTCTTCCTGTGTTAGTGTGTGTGGAGTTGATGATGCACCACAGTGAAAATCTGGATCACTGCATGTTGATGGAACAGGAGAAGAACAGGTTGGCTCACCCTTATCCTCATCAGATGGATCAAGAGAATATTCTGCTGGAGGCTCTGGAATAGGAAGTCCCTCGCCATGTGGAACTGGGTAGACTATTCTCGACTTCTTTTGCTTTGTTATTCCACCAGAAAGAGGAGGAACCAAGCAGAAGTAGCAGTCTCTTATGTGGTTGCTTGGCTCTCTCCATACCATGGAGACTGCAAACAGCTTTGATGGTCTTTTGCCATTTAACCACTGTGAAAGCTGTTTTGTACATGTAGCATAGCATATATGCGGGGCCTCAGGCTTGTCTTGGTCACCAACCTTCTTTGCCGGAGGACACCTCTGAGCAAGATTCTTGATGGGGTCCCCGGGAGGGTGGAGAAGACGTCGGCGAAATGAGGGAAATAAGAGACAGCACACTCCAGAGAGAGTGATTAAGCTGCTCCATTTTATTTCCGGAGAGCAGAGTTTATATATCATCAAAATTGGCGAGCAAGTACATTTGTTACAGACAAAATCATACGATTACATAGTTTTTGCAGAAACAGGATATTTTCAAGACAGTATTTTTTGTTTGATGATTACCCCATCAAAGTACTTAAAGGTTTAGATAACGCTTAAGTTTTGTTTTAGATGTTTTGGCCAATAGTTGGTTGCCAGGAGACTAGAGGGGATGTTTATTACTTGCTCTTTGAAGCCATTTTGAGTTAACTCCTTAAGATAAAAAATATTTATGGGAAAGAAGCAATTGTACTTTGTTTTAAGTGGTGGTTCTTGACCTAGCAGGAACACATTTATCATTAATGGGAACAACCCAGCACCTGTCTCGGTTTAATGGCTTCTGTAAAAGGGGAGGTTGTGTGGGTGTGGATAAAGATATATATTTTATAATTAACTGGAAAAAAGCTGACTGTTCAACTCCTCCAAAAGCTGTCCTATATTGTTTTTCATGGTTAACACAAGATTTATGAAAAGTTTTCAGGAACTGAAACACTACATCCTGCCTTTCTCTGAGAGGGCTTCCTTGAAGCCCCTTCACCCATGGCGTTACCTTGTCAGACGGCATGGGAGGATGCAAGGGTAACACTTCTTCACTTGAGAAGTGATACTTATCTTCTGGTTGGCAAATGTCACTTCCCCACAAATAGAGCAGAAATTGTGCATGCTTTGAATGCACTTTTGAGGCATTACTGTTCTGTATTGTGCCTAAATGGATAAAATAATAACAGTTCTATGGAACAGTAGCTTAAACTGTCTCGCACAAATTCTGAAATATTTTCTTTTTCTTTTCTTTTTAAAGATTTATTTATTTATGCGTACAAGCTGGGGTCCAGACTAGAGGGCGTGGGGCAGCGAGAGGGTTCACCAGAAACAGAGTGGGGAGTAGAACAGGCAGATCGAGGGAAATACACTGCTGAGGGGAGCAGTGGGTGAGGCAGGAGAGGTCTGCCACGCCATGTGGGATATCCCCGGCTGGGTGTCGAACTCTTGTCGCTGCTGCCAACAGCTCCATAACGCAGCACCTAATCGCTGTGCCACCGGGGAGGCCCAAGTCAGAAATGTTTTCAATGCTCAACCTTTCCGGCAGGTCTGCTGACTTCAGCTTACTTCAGCAGCCGCCTGGCAGTAGTATTGCATTGCATCAGAAAATGATGCAATCAACTCTGGATGATGTGTGCATGATGGTATTATGCAATGTGATGCAATATTACATGATTTTAGGCTGATTTAGGGTGTTGTTGCAGTCCTACTGGATAAATTTACACAGTGAAACATATAAAATGAATTCTATGAAATATCTTCAAAACGAGAGCCAATAAAAAATTTTCAGGTTTGTATTCATGTTCAGCACACCAAGATACAGATTAGGGCCTTTTTAAGTCTGTAACAATCTCACTGTTGACCAATATTATTGTCTTATAGGTATTTCTACTGCATTTGGTACTCCATACAAAAGTCTACTCAGGAGTTGTATTCTGAATTTTTGTTAAAATATAACCATTCTTTCCAGATTGTACCAAGAGCCTACTTGATGACTTAGTTGTATTTGTAGTTAAAACAGTGCAACTGTTGATAATGAGTTCAAATTTCTACATGAGTATAGTTTCCATACAAGGTGACAATGCAGTACAGTATGAAATGATCATATTATAAGAAAATAGCAATTGTGAAAACATAGACAATGTTTACAGAGAAGAAAATAGCATCTCTTGTAGAACTGACAGTTTATGATCACAGTGAAGTACAAATACTCTGGAGCTGTACTATGACCTATAAAGCAAAATATCATAACATCTTTATACTCTCCCTTGATTCCAGTTTAAAATAAACGTATGAGAAACATGAACTGTTGACTTTTAGGAGGCAGTTAGCCTTTACAAAGTATGCAACCCAATGAGAAATTCTTTTGATCCCATTTTTTCGTTTTAGCACTTAAAAAAACCAGTTATTTTTCTGATTAGATTAGAGGCTCCTGTAGTTGATTTGATTCCCCAGTTTTACTTAGAGGGTGAGAAGAATAGTATAGTAAGCAATAAAATGTGAACATGACAAATTCTACAAGCAAGAAAATGACATTTTGAGTTGGATTGAAAATAATGAATACTGTATATGTCTCAGATGAGGATTAATCACATTTTCTAGAGGTAGGAAGAGAATGAGTACACATACAAATTTTACAAGTGGTCATTTGAGATCTTAGTGTTTAAGAGGAATATTCTGCAAAGACTCAGCAAATGTGGAGTTGTAAAAGTCATCTGAAAGCAGTATGAAACTTGAGGTTGTGGGAAACAGCTGTTCCTAATTCTGCAGAGTATTTAATTTAAAAGCCTAGTTGTACAATGTTTGAGTAGAAGTGGTATGACTTTTGAGGTTTTTAGGCAACTTTTTGACTATTCAAGATAGAGCATATACATATTGAGTGTAGAGCAAAATGGATGGATTTGATATAACAGACAATTCTTAGGTTTTAAATACTTTTTGTTGGTCACTAAAAATACAGTAGCTTCAGCACTACCTTGGTTTTGGAAGCAATTTTCTGTAGTTGAAATAATGCTTGATCTGGAGAGAGAAAATTGAAGTTGTCTTAGTTTTGCTTCTTACTAACTGTATGACCTTGGGTAAATCATGTAACTAAGCCATACATCTATTAACTTTTTGAAAAAGGGAAAAAGTAAAACACCTCCCTCATGAGGTGGTTGTGGAGTTTAAAAGAGATATATTTAAAAGTAATTTTACATCCACTATTGTTACTTTCTGCTGTGGATTCTGGGCAGCTGGGGTCAGGAAGTATCTCAAGATGGCTGTGTAAAGACTTGCTTTAAAAGCCATTGACGGGGTAGCTTTTGGGGAGATCATCCCCTGAAACCAAAAGCCATTTCCAACTCCCTGAAATCCTGGAGACCCTCACCTCAAGATTGGCTACCTTTCCTCAGAATCCACCTGGTAGCTACCTGGACTTAACTACAAGCCAGTGTGGTGAAGGTTGACTTGGTAAATGACTCTGAGAAAAAGTTTAATGTCCTGGAGGTTCCTGTGCCAGAGGATAAATATACTGCCTAGGTGGATGCTGATAAAGATAAAGAAGATGTGAAAAAGCATGCTGAGTTTTTGAACCTCTCAAAGGTCGGGATTGAGGGCCACCAGAAAGAGCTGGAGAAGATAAAGAACGTAATTGCATTTGATCAGGTGACCAATGAAGACTTGAATGAAATCGTCATAGAAAACAAATTAGATATGAAGTATCCCTACTGGCTACCCACAAGCCCACTGGACTTGGGTCCAGAAGAAAGCTCTGGTTCTCCTAATTCTGAATATTAAAAATAATTATATAGTGGGGGAAAAAAGTAATTTTAAACCTACTACACTATATAAATCATAATTTATTCTCAATTTAAAAATGAATATAAAAATGAATAAAATCTATTAGAGAATTTTGAACTTGAAATCATGACTTTGATATAGCAGAAGAAGGTAATTTTCTGGAGCTTAGACCTGTGGAATTACTTTTGGATTCAGCTATTAAAATTAGTTTTCTCAAAGTAAAAGCACATACTTTTTAAGGAGAAAATATGTATAACTTTTTTTTATAAGAACGGTATAAAATGCTTCACAAATTCATTAATAGTAACTTTTTAATATTAAATAATTTATTTTAAATTGAGGCAATATTTGGATACCCCAATCAGCTGTTACTACTGTAGTGTACCCAGTCACCAAATCACTCATAGTCCCCCACCGTTGTCCATTGTGCTTTCTCCCCCTTTTGAAGAATCTGACTTTGAAAGTCATTGTTAGCCTTTATGTAATACTTCGACTTAAATGTATTTTATGATTTTTTCTTTGTTAGGATTCATCTGAATTACATCCATATAATCCTGTCATGGAAAACATTTCCTGTAATACAGCCACAAATGAGGTAGATCGACACCTGGATTTTGTATTTACTTCTGTTTATATTGGCAAAATAAAAGGAACTTCTAAAGGTTGTGTTACAGTAAGTATATTTTAAAAACTTTAATTTTCAAAAAATTTTGGATATTAGACAAAAAATTTCAGGATGTTATCTTTTAAATTAAAATAGAATAGAAATTAATTTTAGATAGGGTATTTTGGATATGTCATCACACCTACTTTGAAATGTCTTTAATTAGAGCGAAGTCCTAAAGTCATTGGAGACTGTCCTGAAATCAAATTTCTAATTTAATGCTCTGTTGAAGATCATGTATGAAAAGCAAGTTGTATGTGGTATTGATATTCTTTGGGTTCTAATAGTTATTTGGTAATAAAGTTAGTTTTTTAACTTAAAGTGAAAAGAAATTTCATTAAATTGATTTAAATTATTATAAACTGACTTCTCCAAATTCCTGAACTTGTCATTTAAGGATCTCCAGGAGTACTTCCTATTCTGTTTCTCCACTTTTTTTCAGTAGTCATCTACTTGTTAAGCCAGACTGGATTTTGCTTGGTTCTCTATATTTTTATCACATTTCTGCTTGTTAAAATCTTAGTCTTTTAAAGTTGTCTGAAATACTGCGTATTCCAGGAAGCCTTTCTTGATTTCTCCTTTTCACCAGAATTATATTCTTTCTTTACTGTATACCTATAACACTTTATTTGTACATTGGTTATAAGAGTTATTCTATATGCTTTATAATCATTCATATTCTTGCCTAAACTTCCCCATTATCCCGTAAGCATGTAATGATGGTGTGCTATGCTTTAATTCCCTTTTAATACCTTCCATAAATGGCTCAAGTCTAAGTAGGCACTTACAAACTTTAGTTGAATTGAGGTGACTATTTTTAATTATAACTCAATATTTTCATGTAAGTTCCCTTAATATTTCTCTGTGTTAGGGCAAGGGTAGGGAATATAAAAATGTTAAAACATTGGATCTGCTTTTAGTCTAATGGAAGAGATGGATATAAAAATAGACACTTTTCATCATGGAAATATGTACAAGAAACTTGCACATGGAAATGAGAATCTATAACGCTTTAGAGGCGTTGAGATCTAATATGTGACTTAAAACATAAATGTGGACCTAAATTATTGACGACAAAAGGGGAACATGTAGTGTCAATAGGGTGATAATTACCATGTGCCATCCCAGCAAGTTGGAAACTACAAATAATGGTAGCTTATGATATAGTTAAAATTGCTTTGAAAGCATAAGAACAATTTATTTTAAAAATTTTTTAAAGATTTATTTATTTATGCATATAAGCTGGGGTGTAGGCCAGAGGTGTGGGGGGTGAGAGGATTCACCAGAGACTGAGTGGGGAGCTGAACAGGCAGATCAAGTGAAATAAACTGCTGAGGAGAGCAGCAGGTGAGGCAGGAGAGGTCTGTTGCACCATGTGGGACGCTCCCTGGCCAGGGATCAAACTCATGCTGCAGTGGCTCTGGATAGCTTCATAGTGCTGCGACTTAATCCGTTGCACCATCAGGGAGGCCCAGTTTAGTTTAAAATTAGTATTTCCTGGTCACCAGTTTTCAGATAATAATGATTTTGACATGCCTGGTTATTTTGTATTTCCTTAAGAATTTTGTTCATTTTTTAATAATTACCACCTTGTTTTGTTATTTTTTAAGATTTATTTTTATTTACTTATGCATACAAGAACTGGGGTGTAGGCCAGCAGTGGGGGGTGGTGCCGGGACAGAGGGGCAGTAGGGGTGAGAGAATTCACCAGAGACAGAGTGGGGAGCAGAATAGGCAGATCTACTGAAATACAGTGCTGAGGGAAGCAGCAGGTGAGACAGGAGAGGTCTGCTGCATCATGTGGTTCAGTTCCCTAGCCAGGCTTCTAACTCATGTCACAGTGACTGGGGGATAGCTTGATAGTGCGATCTCTAGATAGAGACTTTAACCCTGCGCCACCATGGAGGCCCTGCTTTGTTATTTTAAATTCAGATTTAACTCTTTATTTTTATTGAGCTATTTGTAATGACAAGAACTTGGTATCTTATATAATGGTTGAATTAAAAAGGTGCGTAAAATCTGACAAATATTCACCATTGGGGTTTTTGTTTGTTTTTTTTTTAATTGTTATTTATGTCTTTTACATATTGTATTCCCCTTGGGCAGCCCACCACCAATTCACCCGGGATCCATCTCCATGGTCCCCTGTATTCTCCTCTCTTCCATTTTGTGCCCTTATCTCCCCTCCCCCCACCCACCCCCCATTGCTGAGTGTCTCTCTCCCACCCGGCCTCTCTATAGTCCTGTTAAAAGTGAAACCATTCGATATTTTTCTTTTTCTTTCTGGCTTATTTCACTGAGTATGATCCCCTCTAATTCCATCCATGTCGCTGCAAATTGCATGTGTTTATCTTCTTTCCATGCTGAATAGTATTCCATTGTGTATATGTACCACATCTTCTGGATCCAGTCATCTGTTTTTGGACATCTGGGTTGCTTCCATACCTTTGCTATTGTGAATAGTGCTGCAATGAACATACGGGTGCATGTATCCTTTCGGATTAGTGTTTTTGTGTCCTTTGGGTAAATTCCCAAAAGTGGTATTGCTGGGTCGTATGGGAGCTCCATGTTGAGCAGTTTGAGGAATCGCCATACAGCTTTCCACAGTGGTTGGACCAGTTCACATTCCCACCAGCAGTGTAGAAGAGGTCCTTTTTCTCCACATCCTTTCCATCATTTGTTGTTGCCTGTATTTTTAATGTGTGCCATCCTCTCAGGTGTGAGGTGTATCTCATAGTGGTTTTGATTTGCATTTCCTTGATTATAAGTGATGTTGAGCATTTTTTCATGTATCTGTTGGCCATTTGCTTTTCTTCTTTGGAGAAGTGCCTTTTGAGCTCTTCTGCCCATTTTTTGACTGGGTTGTTGGCTTTGTTTTTGTTGAGTTGTGTGAGTTCCTTGTAAATTTTTGTTATCAGTCCTTT
>PVIJ01016300.1:0-33182 GCA_004024925.1 Scalopus aquaticus
AGCGCTGCGCTGTGGAGCTGTCGGCAGTGCGTGATGCGAGTTCGACACCCAGCCGGGGAGAATCCCACATGGTGCAGCAGACCTCTCCTGCCTTGCCCGCTGCTCCCCTTAGCAGTGTTTTTCTGATCTGCCTGTTCTGCTCCCCACTCTGTCTCTGGTGAACCCTCTCGCCGCCCCACACCTCTCACCTGTAACCCAGTTTGTATGTATAAATAAATAAATCTTTAAAAAAAAGTTTAAAAAAAGGATAATAATAATAATAATAAAATAGTAAAAAATAAAAATAATAATAATAAAGAAAATAAAGTATTGGGGAGATGTGAATTTGGAGTTCTGTAGTTCTTTTGTTCTTAGGTTCTGGGGTTTCTGGTTGGGTCCCCTGCTGGGGTTCAGCCCCTCCTTTGCAGTGACAGATGTTGTTGTTTTGCTGTTGCTGCTGTCATTAGTCCTTGCTGGGAATCTTTGTATTCTTTCTCCCCTCCACCCCCCCTTATTTTTCCCCCTTTCCTCCAATGTTTGCCTGGGGCTATTCCTGCCCCTGGGGTTATGTCTGGTGGGGAGGGGTTGGGGACTCCTAGTCTTAGTTTCTTTTCTGCTGCTTGGGGCCTGCTACTCCACGAAGGGATGCAGGGGTGGAGGCTGTGGGTGGCTGTTGATCAGCGTTTCACCTCACCTAGTTTCTAGGGTGCCAGTGTGCAGCCACCTAGAAGTTGGGGGTGTGGCAAGTGCTGGGCCATGTACACCACCTGCTGTGGTTTTTGTTTGTTTGTTTGTTTGCTTGCTTGTTTGTTTGTTTTTTGCCGCCCTCCAGGTGCCAAGATGCTGACACTTTGCAGGGGAGGGTGTGGTCAGAGATAGTTTCAGCAGGAGATAGTTTCAGCAACAGGTAAGGGAGAGGTTTTGGGGATTGTCAGTCAATGGTCCTTGAATGCCATCCCTCCCATCAGCTTGGGATCTGTTTGCATTATAAAGCCCAGAGTGTCTGAGGTGGTCTCCGCAGGAGGTTTTCCAGCCCAACAAGTTTTTCTGGCTAATCTATCGCCTAGCAACCATTGGGGGATGTTTCTTGCTTGGACTTTCTCCTCTTTAAGATGTTACCTAGCCCCAGGTGGGGGATGGGATGCAGTGACCCTCCCGCTTTCCTGCTCCTCAGGGCTGCCACGCAGGGAAGAGAGGGGTGTCGTGGGGTGGCGGAGTGGGGGTCGCGCTCCCAGTCGGCTGGCCGGAGCCCTCTGAACTCACCGCAGTTTCTAACCTTGCATTCAGTGGCTCTCAGGGGAAGCTGGTTCGCCCACCTATCCTTTCTGCTGCTCCTTTGTGTGGAGTCCGATGTCTTTTCTCTTCTCTTTACTCCGACTCCTCGGTTTATTTTTAAGTCTAAAGCACCCCCGGGGTTGATTGTATTGCATAGGGTATCCGGTTCTCTTCGAGTCAGCTCTCAAAGTTAGGGATATTTTTCTCCATAAATCGATTTTTTGTGGTGCTGATCCTAGCGTCTGTTCGTTGCCATGTTTTGGGGGCGTGTCCAACAGCTGTAGTATTTCAAAGGAGAAATGATAATGCAATTACTGCCCTTATGATTATTCATGTTGACTTATAGAAGATATGGACACCATCCACACAATCCACAACAATGTAAATCCAAAGATCCTAACTGTGAATAAATTTCAGGAATACGTAGATCCTAAAACCCATTTGTGATGTGGTTCATATGGGTATGTACACTTCACAGGCTGGCTTAAATATATATTCTCAGAGGGTTGAAAAATCCAAATTATCAATTGTTCCCACACTAGAGAACCTGGGAGTTGAGGCTGATACTTTAGTGTCTAACTCCCAACCTAGGGAAATTCAGTCTTCCTGGATAGTTTGGTCAGGATTTTACATAGATAAGAAATGATTTGTTGAGACATGTATCCTTGGGTTGAAGTTGATGTACTCAATTTGTAACTGTGCAGAATCAACCATAATTGTCATGACTCTCCCAACAGAATTTGAGCAACTGTTCATAACAGTTTAGAGATAGATTCTTTTGATGGTGGGGGTGAGGAAACATCAAAAACTACATTTGGCTGGTGTCCTTTGGTATAAGGACTTGCTGGAATTTATGAGGCACAACATAACACCAGATTCTATTTTATTTTAACCTTTAATTTACATTGTTGGATGTTCTACAACTTTTTATTTGTGAATAACCAGAATGTTATATTTTAGAAAACAGTAAATAAATTCAGCAGTTTCAACGCTGTAGGATGGCTTCATTGGGAGTATACAACACTGCTGCTTAAATGCTCAATAATATAAATCAATGGGAATATTCTAGGTCAATATCTACATTGCCTTATCCTTAATGAGAAAAAAAGATGTGTATTTTGTATTGCTGTGAAATAGTAAGTGTTGCAGACTTTAAGGAAATGATGTCAACTAAGTGATACAAAATACAGGGGTGGGAGGGCATAAATACTAACTTCAGATGCAATGTGCTTTTTGATTGCTTCCTTTGCAGTAACTCCTCAATTATTGAGAACTGAGACTGTGGTTTTTGAAACATATTTTTTACATATTTTGCAGAAATAACACCTAATGGCTGAGGCTTTTGTTTTACTTTTTGTTCAAATCATAAGTTATGGATATTTATATATGTATGATTATATACAAATACAGAAAACTATAAAGTAGGGTTTTATAATGAGAACAAATGCAAGGACTAAGATATTGACCAAATATGCATCTAATTTTAGCTTACTTTTTTATTTCCTCAGGGGAAACCATTCTAAATTTTATCTTCACTGTTTCTTTGTTTTTTGATGAAATAACCATAATAGATGATGCATACACATGCATATATATCAAATATCTACACATGAGTATATTATATATGTACATGCATGCAAAAGATTTTACTTTGCCTTACTTGATTTTAAGTTTTGTTAAATAAATGAATATTAAAAATCTTTTATTTCCAGTATAAATGTTGTAAAAGTATCTGTTTTTTTTTTTTTCAGATAATTCATTATCCTCATTTTAATAATCTAAAAATGATAGTGTCTGGATTCTCAATTCACTTTTCTGTAGGTACAGATGTTAACACTGTCTCAGAATTGATATGAGGTATTTACCTAATATTTTCCTTCCTGGAAATATTGCTCTATCAGCTCAATCATTTATTTCCCCTATTTGCACAGAAAAAAAGTGATGAGCTATCACTTAGAAAGGCAGGACAGACAGCCTTTCTAGAGAATGATGTATTAAATCAAAGACTAAGCATCTTTCTTTCAATAAATGTTTTTGTGCTTTAGAAAAAAATATCCTTCTTTATTGGTTGAACCAGCAGTAGTCCTTGGTCAGCAGCATGAAAATGTTTTTATTATCTCTAAATCTACAGAGCAATGGGAAAGGCTTCAGCTCTCTCCTCTGTTTTGTTTGCTTGGAGATAGTAGGGTGGATTAAATGTGAAAGAAGAGTGCCCTTCAGTACAAGGTTATTTTATAAGAGTATTTTGCAAAAACTGTTTACACTGAGTTTATACACACACACACACACACACACACACACACACATACATATATATGAGCTTATATTATATATGCATTTACCTCTATCAGTAGCTTCCCTAACACCATCACCATTACTGCCTTATCAGAATTACCTGTGAATTGGTAGTTTTTTTATTCTTGAACTGACTGTTAATGTTCCACTTAAGTTGGATATTCAGAAATACCACATTCAAAGTTGAGTCTTCAAAAATTCAACAGTGTTTGCATTATGAAATATTCTTTATAAAAATATGGGCTATTTTTAATACTACCTTGGTCATTTGTTAAATATAGATGATACTGTCAAATATAAAAAAGTGAAAATATTAACAATGACTGACTCTGCTTCCACACTGACAGTGCTAACCACTGTAGAAGGATTTTGTGCAATTTAAGGAAATTGACTGTAATCACAACTAAGAAAAATTGACCAAACCTGAGGAAAATATGTATTTGTCCATCCATCCATGAATATACTTTGTAAGTATAGGTGATTACATATGGTAACATTTTCCAGGTATTAAGATTTAGTTTAAATTTTGTTTAATTGTGTACTTATGTTAGAATACATGATTAACACACACACACACACACACACACACACACACACACACACACACACCATTTGACAGAGACCCTGATGTAGTACTGGGAAACTGTTCAGGGGATAGACTGGACTCAAAATAAATATTCTGAAAAGTTCAGAGACCAGTACTGCAGTGCAGATACTAAATGTTTCTTAACATCCGTTGTATTTCCTTTTTCAGTGTTATATCTTTTGATCATTTGCTAAAGTCAAAACTCTGAAATTATATACATTCCAACCACTTACTATTTCTAGTAAGTTTGTTTGGCTTATCCATATGGCATTGGTACCAGTGAAAGGCATTGGTAGTTGTTTTCAACCAAGTGCTATTCCCAGCAGCTTTCTTGATAGGGAAAGTGCAAGCTAACAAATGGGACAGTTCTTGTCTATTTTCCCAAAACCTACAAATCTGCAAATCTGCTTTTAATGACAAGTCTCTTTTCTTTCTGGGACAATGGAGAAAGTATCCAACATCCTACCAACGTTGCATCTTTGCAAATTTTCTGAATCTTAGCTCCTTCCTCTTTTTGAAAAGCAGAATTTCATCAGTTACTAAACACACATTCACCTGCAGGCGCACCCACAGGCCCACACTCACGAGTACATTCTCCTCAAATTTCTCTGTTACTGTATCTTTACCATCAGCATTTAAATAACCTTTAAGAACAAAAAGTGGTAAATAAACTAAAAAAAAAAAATAATTGATACTACAATGTCATGCCCTCAAGCTATAGTCCTATCCATTATCTTTCAGAAAAAGCCCATGCTATCTCCAAGTTTCTAAAAGTTCCTATTCATTGTCAATGTTCTTCATTAAAATCGTTTTAAATTTGAATTAGGAATGGTTTTCTCCCTTCCAGTCCTAGTCCCTTTCCAAACTAGCTTATACCTACCCCATTCCATTGACCCATTTATTTCTAAATTCACCAATGACCAACCTGTTGCTAAATTTAAGAAACTATTTTCAACCCTCATTTTTTTTTTTTACCCCTAACCTGCTTTCAACCCCTTTATTTTACCTTTCTTCTTATAACATTTTCTTAACTTGCTTTCTATGATACCGTGTTTCCACCATGTGTTTCAACATATAGAACTATAATTGAATTATTTCCATTGCAGGTAGCTGACTAGAAGCTATGTAGAATTCTGAAAGTAAATAGCAATGACTTTGATTGATAATAAAGGGAGAATGTTTTTCTCCTTAGTGCAATCTACTGTTTCCCTCCTTCCTTTTTCATAATATTAATGATAAGCTATGCTGCTTTTGGGATTTTTCATAGTTAATGGACCAGCCAATAATGGTTCCTCTATTGTGTGTTCATCTCCTTTCTTTTCAAATTAGCAGAATTTTTTTTTCTCTAAGAGTTCTTCTTATTGTTTTCTGTCTATTGATATGCAAGTCATTTAAATATCTCTTAAGAGAAGTACTAACATGTACCCCATTCAGTCTGAGGCTAAAATTGGCATGATTTTTCAGACAATGATTGCCATGTGATAAATATCATATTAGGAAAGTTGAGAACACATATCTCTCTACACAGCACAGGCACATAATAGAGACGAACAAACTCAGATCTACTTAGGAAAGGGGGTGTCAAAGAGAGGAAGGGAGGAGAACACAAGAGGAGGGGAAGGGGAGGAAAGGAGAGGAGAGGAGAGGCACAAAATAAAGAAATTATATGAAATTGTCATGTCAAAAGCCAGAGATGAAAAGGCAGCCCATCAGTGGAAGGACCAACTGAATGTCAATGTGAGTCAAAAGTGGATGAGATGCCACCCTGGTAATTTATGGCCCGACCTCATTGCTGTGTTGAGGGCATGGTACTCTTGCCATATTAAGTTCAGATATCAAGAGTGCTAACATTCACCAGAACAGAAAGATTTTAGTTACATATAACCACATATGAATTTATTGAGGGAATCCACCTTGCAACAATATAAGCAATTGGGAGCGAAAGGAGAAAGGTTGTGAACCTCTTGGCAAAGTTTAAGAGACTGGGGATGCAGAGTTGGTGGGCTGGCCTGGAGAGTTCCCAGAGAGTCTGCAATGGAGGGACAGGCCACTTCTCAGAACAAAAGGCTCCAGTAGTTCCTATCAAAATCTAGAGAAGACTTCTGAACCATGGGCATGGAATTAACAAGTATCTCAAATTGCATAAATTTGGTTCCTAAGAGTTATACCACTTTTCATAGGCATATTATCAGGACCACTTGTTTATTTTTATTTAGGAGAGGCCCCCTCAGCATAGCCAAGCTGTAGTTCTGCTTGCTACTTTGTATATCTATTTACCAGTGTCTTTATAGATAAGTGGCACTTTTTAATTCATAAATTAAATTCTGTCTCAGTTACCCCCACCTTTTAGTCAATCAGGGTCATTACAATGCCAATCCATTGTTAGTGCCTTGTTAGTGTTAACCTTGAGTCTTGATATGACTCTTTACCTAGGTTTTTTACTTTGTCAAAACTGGCTTTAGGGTTTTTTTATTTTGCTATAGCAGCAAAATTCCTCACTCACACAGATCTCTAAATTTATTCAAAATTTTCCATTGTAAACAGTCTTGTGGGGATGCCTGATCCTATCCCTGTTTCTCCTAACCCCAAGGTTTTTTCTTGTTAGGGAGAAGTGGAAATGAGGTAGATACTTCTTGACTTCTGCATAGTGATAAAATGTCTGAAAATACAATAGTCTCTAGTCAAGCAGGGTTACTATGTAGATATATCAGAACAGACACATAGTCAATCTGCAGAAGCACAGCTAGGTGAAGACTTGATGGATATTAAGATTGACTGTGCACTTGAATGCTTTCCTCTTCATCAGAATTCATATAAAACACGCCTGTACTAAAATTTTAACTGTTGCAAAGGATGTCTGACTCAATTGTTCTCTTTCAGTTGTTACATGTAACTAAGAAAAATAAGTATAAAAATTCAAAGAATTACAAGGACAGAGAAAGACATTAGGGAAGAAATGACAGAAAATCATTACATAGAGAATTCTTACATGCACACATGCATATACACCACCATTTTAAAACCGAACCTTAGTAACATTAATAGATTCACATCATATTGAAGCTTAGGGGTTTCTACTGGTTTGTTTCATAATTTTGCTTTTAACTCAATCACATAATTGTGCCTGGTTTAAAAATACTTTAAGAAAAATGCTCAATTTGGTTCACTTGAATTCAAGTACAGGTTGTGTGCCTGCCGTATTTCAGGCAAAATAATAATTATTAGGGATCCATCAAAGGTTGAGACTGACACCAACCCTGTCTTCATGAAGCCTGTGGTCTGATTTACAAGATACCATTTTAAGATGCAATTTCTAAAGAGCTTTATGCTACCGAAGGAGAAAATTCAGCTCAAGTGAAATGAATTGTAAAATAAAAATGATTCTGTGATTACGAAATTAATAACTATTATACACCTTGCCTCTTTTGGACAGCCACAGTTCATATGATCATATTTGAAGCTCCAAGGGAAGAAACTCTTTGTCCATTCAGGCTGCAATGAATAAAAATATTGCAGGTCTGTGGTGGGAGGACTATAGGCAATTTGGTGGTGGGAAAACTATAGTGAATGCACCTGAGGGGAAAACATCCTATCTTGTGAAAAAATAAGCAAAAATGTTTTTAAAAAGACAAAAATATAGTATAGACTAGTGACTGAAACAAGAAAGATGTATTTCTCACAGTACTGGAGACTAGAAAGTTCAAGATCCAGATGCCTGTAAGTTCATTCTCTGATAAGTGCCTGCTTCCTAGTTCATAGGCTATGAAGGCTTTTTGAAACCTGGGGTGTGTAAGGTTTCTGGATCTTTTTTATAAGGACACTGAGTCTATTCAGGAGCGCTTTGCACTCATGACCTAATTTCTTTCCCAATACTGTCTGAGTCTTTGGGCTGCAGTATGTGAATGGGGGGCCGAGGGTAGGGGCACAAATATTCAGTCCATAGCAAAGGTCTATTTGATTTGGTATAGGATTTTTGTAGACAAAGAGTTATTCTGATGATCTGAGATAGTCTATATTATTTTTTTTATTTAGTGTTTGTCCTTTTGTTTTTATAGCATGTTGATACAAGATACATTGGGGGGGGCGGGGGGAGGGAAGGATAAGGGCACAAAATGGAATAGAAAAGAACACAAGGGACCATGGAGATGGATCACGGGTGAATTGGTGGTGGGCTACCCAAGGGGAATACAAAATGTAAAAGACATAAATAACAATAAAAAAAAACATTTCTAAAGTGCAATGCATGCTCTATCTTAAAGAAAGTTGCTAGGAGTGAAATGTTTATCATAGTTGCATACCAAGCTTTTGATTATTCCAGATATTACAGTCTCCTGAGTCCCAGTGGCAACACACTAATCCAGAGATTTCTTGTTTCTTTCTGATGGATTTGGTTGTATGTGGTGCTATTTGTTCAAGACAGGTTGAGAGAATGAACTGTGTTCTCGAGGTTTGAGTGAGTCTTAATCAGACTCATTTATTGATGTTAATGGTCTTCCTTTGCCATGGTAATGTGCTTCAAAGGGGGAGAAATATGAGTAATAGAGCATATGGTTTAAATCGAGTATGTGTTAGGCTCTCAGCACAAAATGTAAAAAGTGAGGAAACGGCACCATTTCACCATTATTAAAAGAGATGAGAGAAGAGAGAAAGGCGAGTTGTCAGCTGTGGAGCAGAAACTTAAGTATATGTTTAAGGCAGGCTGTTGTGAAGGGAAGTGCATATATTTCATACTTCACACGGGATGGTGGAGACAAAGATAAATGGTTAAAGATTATTTCCAATAAAGTCTATTGAGCAATAACAATGAGCAATATTAGGAATGCATTACTAGCAACACTAGGGGTATTCAGAGCAGGAACCCAGACAGAATCAGAAAAAAAGACCTTTCTATTCTCTGTGTGTTCCTGGAGAGAAGGCATGAGAAGCCTGCAATGTGTCTCAGTTATTTTTTTTAAAGATTTATTTATTTATACATACAAGCTGGGGTACAGACCAGAGGTATGGGACGGTGAGAGGGTTCACCAGAGACAGAGCGGGTAGCAGAACAGGCAGATCAGAAATACACTGCTGACGGGAGCAGCGGGCGAGGCAGGAGAGGTCTGCTGCACTGTGTGGGAATCTCCCCAGCCAGGCCTCGAACTCGCATTGCTGCTGCCAACAGCTCCACAGCTCAGCGCTTAACCTCTGCGCCACCAGGGAGGCCTAGTCTCAGTTATTTTTGGAGCCTCCACTCTTAGCATACCGCCATCAGAAAAGATACTAATAGGTATTTGTTCTTTTGGGTAGACTTAAGAGAAATTCAACTCTTTCTGCTTTCTTCACTGATTCACGTTTGTAGTTAAATCCATTAACCTAGCCACAAGAGGTCAGGGGGCAAAAATAAATCTGGTATTATTAAAACTTAGAGAACTGTGTTCTTAAGTGTAGAAAAAAATGTATATATTGGCATATATTTTCTTTTTAATTCTCAAAACCCACAAAATAATTTTCTATTTGTGTATTTTATTTTCTGACATCAAGAAACCAAGACATTAATTAACTTACCCAAGGTAATTCAAATTATAAATAAAAAAAAAACAACTATTTCAATACAGTAAGTGGAATATTGTCATTTGATCTTGGGTCAGTATGATGTGAAAAAGCAAACCCTTAAATTTTATATTGTGGGCACCGAAATAAGAAGGAAAACAATCCCAGATATCTACAGTAAGGAAGTACAAAGAAGAGAATAAATACTAAATTATTCATAATGTATTGTTGCATTCTAGACTTTATGAGAAGAACGGTGTGTGTGCATGTTAATTAGACATAATCCTGGGTGCTCACTTCATTAGTCATGATCATGCACTAGTCACAGGGAATTAGCAACTCAAAGCAGGATAGAGCTCACACATGCAACTAACCATATATCCAGTAGAGGGAGCCTCTATCTCACAATTGAGTCTCTCGTTAGTCTGCAAAATCCTGTTTCTAAGGAAGCCCTGAGAGGTCCAGGAAAACAAATTATCTTCGAATAAATTTGAGGGAAGAATTACTTCTACTTAAAAGCAGTTTACTGCATAGATGCAAAGAGAAATGCATAAAATTATTTGCTCATTCCCTAAATTAGTCACTGAAATACAGAGGAGTGTTGATGTTATCTCTGATTCCTTGTATTTTTCAAAGGCTGTAAAAACCAGGGCTGTCCTGGTCATTATCGAGGGATTTTATGACCCCACACTGTGCTGTGACATCTCTTGGCTTCATTAATATAATAAGTAATGATTCCAACTAAATTTCAATGCAGCTCCTCCTCTCACATTCTCATTTCATCAGAGTTTTGAAGGAGAAAGTAGGCCACATCAAGAAAATGGGGAAAATATAAATAGTAAACAGACATGCTTACATATTTACATCCCTAATTATGAAAATTAGGAAATAAAGAGATATGCTAAGATCAGACCAAAAGTGCAAGCCTTGGTTTATGAGTTTATTTTTCAAATTTCTTTTTGTCCAAAAAATTGTCTGATAAGTTAAAAAAGCAAAAGGGGGGTGGGGAGAGAGAGAGAGAAACAACATTCTTCTTAATTTAAAGAGATTATTATTATTTAGCTATTCTCATCGAATATATTACCTTGTGAAATGTTCTGTTTTTTCCTCTGAATTTTCTTTGTTTTCTTAACATTGCTCTATTTCATTTTGTTCTCCACTTTCATTTCTCCTGTAAGATATCTCTTATTTCCCCTTCCCTTTTTGTTTCATATTCTCCAAAGTATTCTGCCATTTCACACACAAGTTAACTTAGTCAGCTTTTTTTACACAAGCTGTCAGTCTTCTGAAAATATCTCCCTTGCAATGCATCAGTTCCATATGATTTGAGCATTGTAAGCGAGGACATATCCAAATCCCACTTCTCCTTCTGAAGCAGAAAATGCTCTTGAAGTCAGTAGTAGCTCCCTAGTTCAGATAGGAGCCCAAGTGGTAGCTGTGTCACTTGTCTTGCCTCTGACCTAGCAAAGTGCAAACACAGTGGTGCTGGGATTTGTTGTGTGTGAGCTGGGCAGAAAGGGAGGCAAAAAATTAAGGGGAAAGATGAAAAGAAAATAGGCATTTAGTGGGCAAGTTTGCTGGTGGTGGGATAGACTGCAGGAGAAGAGTGCTCAATCTCTGACGGTTTCCTTTGCTTAGGGCTCTTACAGTCTCCGTGTCTCAGTTTTCTTATCAATATAATGGGAATAAAAATCTTCCCCTCCTCTCTAGGTTTTTCATGAGAATGGAAAGAGCAATGCATATAAAAATGCTCATGAAGGAGCTTGGATATAATGAGGAAAACAGAATTGAAGGATCCTGTGATGAGGTATTAGGGTTTTGCAATCAGGGCTGTGGTCCCTGCTGCGATGCTTTCCCGACCATAACATTTGACAGTACTTAGAGGTAAATACAAAGGTTTCAAATCCACGTTTTGCTTCTGACCTGCTCTGTGGTCTTGAATAACTACATACACTTTTAAGTTTCTATTTCTGTATCTGAAATGTAAGCATAAATAATACCTGCCTTAAAGTTGATGAGATTGACTAGAATGATCTTTGTGGAAGTGGATGGTAGTCAGTAAGGAAGGCTGCTGGGCACGTTTATCTTTCTCCAGCACCATAAAACTTTTTTCCCCCTCCTATAGGGACCTCAGTAACCTCAGCCAGGCACACCACCTGCTTCTTTGCGTAGCAGGAGCTCTCCAAAATATGGTCTCAGTTTTAGTTACTGTTCTAATTGGTTGTTTCTTCATTGATCTTCTGCTATGTGCATCGTACCCATCTTCTTGGAAGGCATCGCCTGCAACAAATGGCTCTCCCTCTTCTCGTCCCAGTGGATCCTGGAAGCAGATATAAATGCTATTATATCCTTGCCTATTGCGGAATCATTTAGGTCCTACAGTCAATGAGACACCCTTAATTTATCTCTAACAGATGTTCTAGAATCCTCACTGTAAAGACTACTGCAAAACGTTTCTTCTCAATAATCCAATAAGCACACTTCTAGTTGATTTAGCTTCCATTTCACTGAAATGGTGGCAATGATTTGGTATGACCACCTCTTCTTTCTAGAAACTCACCACTTTCGTTGCACATGTACACAAATACACACACCGAGAGAGAGAGGGGGGGGGGTTTCTATTCTCAACCTAATAACCTAATATCTGACCATTTCTTTGTTGTCTCCTTAATTATGTCTGCTTGATTTTCCCATTGCTAAAAAATGGACATTCCTAAAGATGCAATCCTAAGTGCGTCTGTTCGCCTAGCTTTACTCAAATGTTTTGGTAAGTGCATCCATTTTTGCAGAGTCAATAAATGTTTTTGTCTACATGACTTTAATCAGTATCTCTGGCTTTATTCTCTCTTACAAGCCTTAGTTTTTGATGTCTAGCTGCCCTCTGGACAATTCAATGGTACGTTGGTTAATATATATATTTTAAACAAGGAATGCATGGCTCTGCTCTTAGTGCATTGTTTTTTCATTGTGTCTGTAACAAGCTTAACAGCTCAAAACAACATACATGTATTATCTCACAGTTCTGTAGGTAAGAAATTCAGCACAGCATGACTGGATTCTCTGCTCAGAGTCTTACCAAACTATAATCAAGGTATCTGCTGGGCTGTTGTTCTCATCTGAGGCTCATGGACTTCTTCCAAGTTCATTAGTTGTAAAGAATTTATTTCCTTCTATGTTTTCCATGTGACTGTCTTCATCTTGTAAGTAGCAGTGATGGGTGGAGCCCTTCTGCTTCCAGGCTTGCTGACTTCCTTTTTGCTTTTAAAGGTTTATGTGATTACATTGGATGCAATAAGATAATCCAGGATAATCTCACTATTTTAAAATCAATTTGTTAGTAATGTTAATTACAGTTTTAAAATCTCCTCTGCCATATTAGGTACCGTATTTGCAATCCCAAAGATTAGATGTGGAATATTATTGGGGGCCATAATTTTTCTTTTGAGAAACACTACTGAAGACATCTGCTACCATTAGGTGGAAGATTAGAATTGAATACTCAGGACAAGCTGGTCCAATGTGTTCAATGTCTTTATTTTCCAGATAAGGAAAGTAAGGTTTCAATTAGAAAATAGACCTACCAGGGTTACACACTACTTAGTGACAATATCAAGGCTTTTTCTCCTACTTCCCAAGGGGAATATTTCCATCTGTTTCTGTTAATTTCATTTTTGAAGTCTTGCCATTGTTTTATACTGTTGAAATTCCATCACTAGTCTTCCATCTATTATATCAACTATTTACCAATAAAAAGCTTTCAGTTTGTGTTGATTGAAACTGTTAATAAAAATATTAACAACAGTTTGAAAATAACATTCATGGAGACCTGAATGAAGCCATCCGAGATAGTTCATAATGTAAAACATGAGTAGAAGTATGCGTGTACATGTGGGTACTTACACACACAGGGGATGGGAGTGTTAAGAGGTTTTAGTTGACACAAAATGAGTCAGAAAAGTCTCCTTGGAGATGGGTTTTGAAGGAAGATAAAAACACATTGGCAGAGAGTAAAGAATCTGTTGTTATGAAGAAAGAAGGCACAGATGTATGAGTTGCCAAGTCAAGGGTATCAAGCAGATTGGATTTTGCTTCCTGAAATGGAAGGACTCTTTTGAGGAATAAGACAGGAGAGATGTTGGATAGATAAAAAGGAGTCATTGCTAGAATGTTTTGGAGCCAAGTCCATAGGAAAGCATGCAGATCAGCTTTTGGAAAACTAAATTGAACAATGTATTCTAGTTGGCCATCTGTCATCTGCAGATAGGATGAAATGAGACCCTAGGGATAATAAAACAAAATCCAGAAATGAGTTTTGAAATGTGGAATGACTGTGGAAATGAAAAAGAATGGAGAAACAGGGTAAATATGGAGGAAGAATTGGAAGGATTTGTTGACTGAATGAGGTGCACATAGGGACAAAAACATTTCAAGAACAAATTTTTGAACCCAGAGGATATGGAAGATGGATATGCTACCTTCAGAGATGGGGAAATTTGAAAGATGACTTATTTTTCTTGTGTATATGCAGGACTTCATTCGAAGGCTATCATACATATGACGGAAAGCCATTAATGAGTATAGGCATTATAAGTACATCACTTATATGCTTTGTTCCATTTTTCACAGTAAGACCAACCGTGTATTTTTTTTTTTTTAATCAGTAATGGATAAGGTGATTATTTGGACTTTGTGGAGTAGGTTTAATGATAAAGAGGTTTCTAGTACATATGAAATTAATGTTTGAAAAACATTACAGAAAAATGGAATTTTTTTTAAAACTGATTTTCAGAATTTAGATAATTACTATATTATTTGTGCAAGTTTCTCATGAATTTCTTTCTCATCATTGATCAACAACTGTCACTTTCCCATTCCAAGCAATAATTGCATTTTCATGGGATTCCCAGTGTATTGAGTAGTCAGGGTTCTCTGGAAAAACAAACAATAGAATATTGATATGCAGTATACACTCATACACGGTTGCATAACAATTCAGTCAACCACAGCCTGCATATGTGAAAATGGTCCCAAAATTCCTATTGCCTTGTGATGTCATAGCCTTCTTAGCATCATAGCGCTTTACACCAGCAACAGTCTGTTAACTGAAAATAGAGTTTCAATTATAGTTAGACAAAGAGTGCATTATATAATCAAAGTGAGGATTCAAACCTGACAGATTTTCCTGTGTAAGTTCTGTCCCAGTAAGCACATGATTGAGCTTAGTTGATCAAGTTAGGACTGATGAGTCATTAATGTTAAGAATGAAATTATTCTTGATGGGAGGGTATTCTAGTTTCAAGTTGTCCTGACCTAAATTGTCATCAACGATGGTAAAGATAATACAGGATTTAATTATTTTCTTTGCTAATGATGTACTGCAGAGATACAAAGACTGAATACTGTTGTTAAATCTTTTATTAGTTGAAAAGACTGACTTTACCTACAGGCAGGAAATTCTTGCATACAGAACAGAGACTGTGAAGATGGTTTTGCAATCTTGCCTGCTAGACCAGGGCCAGGGTTCCCAGAAAATTTATAAAATGTTTACAAGTTTCATATATTAACTGTTTAATGCTTCCTTGACAGCATTTTCCCTGTGCTTATCTTACTCCCATGTTGTTTTGTTCATCATGGCTTCTAAGCATTAAAAAAATAATAATAATTGCTAATAAGAACAGTAAGAGCCCATATCAAGTGCTAGACCTGCAGACAAGATTACGAGTGTGGACTATAAAAGTGGAAAATCAGTGATTAGTGCTTGCCAGTCGGCAGGTCTCATTTGACCAGAGCTGTGAACTAGAAGTAATGGAAGCTGTTAAATAATATGCTTCATTGAAAGCAGTGAGACTAACAAAGATTCTAAGAGGTCCTCTATCAGATATAGAGAAACTTCTAATGACCTGGATTGAAGACCAGACACAGAAGTTGTCCATCTCAGCGCCATGATGATAAGGACTAAAGTGAATACTAGTTTGCATTGTAAAAAGGAAAGTCTCACCTAACTTTGGTGTATGGCATTGACTTTGTGGCCAGTTCTGGGTGGTATAAAAAGCCCAAGAACATTTCTTCAATACATAATGCTCTGTGAGCAGTGATTCTAGGAGAGCTGGTGCAAAGGCAATTAAAAATTTTTAGAAATTCTAGATAAGTTGATGGTGGAGTAGGATTACTCTATGAAATTGCCTAATGATGCATTTCTCAGAATGTCTCCCCATCATTAAAAATGTATGATTTATAGGTTTATTTATTTGTTTGTTTATTATTAGGAGTTAGATTATACAATCATAGAGACTGAAAAGTTCCACAATGTGCCATCTAAGCTAGGGAACTGGGGAATTCAGTGGGGCGATTCAGTCCTAGGCCTAAGACCTGTGAACCAAACAAACCAAAGGTTTAAAGCCTCATCTGAGGGCAAATATAAAAAGATAAGAGGTGGTGTACTGCCTCAAACAGTGAACACAACCCCCACCCCCCAATAAAGAAAGTGACTTCCTTCACCTTTTGTTCTATTCAGCCACTCAAAGGTAGATGATACTACTGCCCACCCCAACCACACTTGGGGGAACCAAACTGAGTTCACTAAGTCTGCTGATTCAAATGCTAATCTTCTTTGGAATTACCCTTACAGGTACAGGAGAAATAATGGCTAATCTGCCAGTCAAGTTGACACATAAAATTAACCTCATAGATAATTAATTGAGACAAATTGACTTAATTCATTATTTTTAGTAATCTGAGCAAAACTGTAAAAATTTGATTTCCTAAAAATTCAAATGTCCACAAAGTAGGAAAAAGTTGGAAATTCTTATTATTTTTAATTTTTTTAGCACAATATATTAATTTCCTCACCTTTGTCTTCTACCTCCCCACTTCTTTAAATGAACTTGCCTGAAATGTCACTTCAATAATATTCTCTTTAAAAAAACAAGCAAATAAATAACTTTCTAATTGTTGCTCATTGCCTAAAGCACATGACTTGTTATTCTTAAAGTGGCTACTTTTCTGAGATATTATTTTCATTTATTCTTCTTATTCTTTTTTTTTTTTTTATTAAAGATTTATTTTTTATTTATACATACAAGCTGGGGTACAGGCCAGAGGCGTGGGGTGGCGAGAGGGTTCACCAGAGACAGAGCGGGTAGCAGAACAGGCAGATCAGAAATACACTGCTGAGGGGAGCAGCGGGCAAGGCAGGAGTGGTCTGCCGCGCCATGTGGGATTCTCCCTGGCCGGGCGTCGAACTCGCGTTGCCACTGCCAACAGCTCCACAGTGCAGCGCTTAACCGCTGCACCACCGGGGAGGCCCTATTCTTCTTATTCTTATTCCACTTCTTTACTAAGGCAAATACCAAGCTCTTTGCTTCCTTAAGTTGCCTACAAGGTGTGTTTCCCCTGACTTTTGTTTTCTACTAGTCAAAAAATTTAGGCTAACACCCCACAGAGAAAGGAAAAAAGGCCTAATAATACCAGGTATTGATAACATTTAGGAAATTTAATTGATGCTGAAATCAGTGCCAAGAGCATGTTGGATGGATTAAGTACATTCATTCAAATAAGCCAACAACTACTTTTGCTCAGATGCCTGAAGGTTAGTATCTCCAACTTTGCTCCCCTTTATAAGCTCTGGTTCTTCATATGTTCCACCCTCCGGACAGCTTTTGTGGTAACTATCTTTGAATAAGTGTTGGAAGTTTTCTTTTCTTACTGACTTTTTGTTGTTGTTGTTATGAAATTTAAATTCCATCATCATGCTTTCTCTTTTTATTGAGATCATCAGATTCCTTTTATCTGTGAATGGAGTAAATTAAATCTATAGATTTTTCTAGTAATGTATTATCCATTGATGTCTGAGATAAAACCAATTATGTTATAGTGTACTATCCCTTTTACACACTTCTGAATATTTTTTATCAGTGTTTAGTTTAGGATTTTTAAATCACTTGTTTTCAATTGAGATTGTTTTACACTTTTCCATTCTAGTTTGACCTTTGTTTGCTTTTAGTATTTGTTATTTTTGCATCATAAAATCAGGCAAGTTTCCTGTTTTTCTCTATCCTAGGCAATTTTTAGGTTTAGAATCATCTCTTCCTTGAACGCTTGACAGAATCTCCTGTTAAACTATTTGAGCTATATCTTTTCTTTGGAGGGCAAGTTTTAACAATTCATTTTTTCAAGTTCTTCTAAATCAGTCTTGATGGCTTGCATTTGTATATGATAAACCCAGTTTCCTTAACTTTTTAAATTTATTGGCAGAGTAACAAAATATCTTTACATCTAACATTTAAATCCTCATCTGTTTTCTCTTTTTCTTATTCAATTCTAACAAAATTTTATTTTTTAATGTTTTCATGGTAACTTACTTGCTTTTGTTGTGTATTAATTCAATCATTAATTCCTATTTCATTAATTTATTCTACTATATTTTAAAATCATTTTTCTCTTCTCTATTTTACACTAATGCCTTTCCCCTAAACTTTAAACTGAGTATTTAACATGTTTTATATGGTCTCCTTGTAATTTATCTGGGATACTGTTGTATTACAGCGATGGGACTTTGTCATACTGCCCTAAATGGAAGCCTTTGAACAATGGAGACCAGAGAAGAACTCAATTCCAAGTACTCTAACCACATCTAAAGTATTGGTTTTGATACAGGGCAAATGAGGAGCTTTAAAATTGGACAAAGGAAGTGCCCAAATTGCTTACCGGTCACTATATTGGTTCTGTACCCACGCACAATTGCAAGACTACTCAGGCTTAGGGAACAATAACAATGGGATTTATTTAACAAACAGGAAAAAGCAAAGAATTACTAAAGTCAACATATGGCCGTTTAACTTACTTAAAACAATGTCCAGTCCTTTAAGTCCCAGAAAAGTAACAAAGATGGCATCTCCCTGCCACAGCTGATGTGGAGCTCCTCTTCCAAACAATAGTCCACGATTCCAAAATGGCGTCTTTCTTCTTCTGCAGACGTGCAACAATCAGACTATAGGCCAGGTTCCAACTCACGAGGATGACACAGAAAACAAACGGAGTTGCTCCCAAAACTGCCATGGTGCCCCAGCACAGCACCAGGCCAACACCACTCCAAACAGCAAGTACAGTGGCCAGATGGCCCAACAGACTGCACTCACGCATTTTAGGAAGGTGCCCGCTTCGGGCCTCTGCCTTCTTCCTTCAGCTGCAGTAAAGACAAAACTGGGAGCAGTTTCTGTTGCTCGGCTACTTGCAAAGCTCCCAAAGTTGCTGGCCCCAGAGTCACTAAAGATTTCAAAAACGTTTCTTCTTTTCCTACATTATGGCAACTGCTTCTTCTATTCCTTCAGCATGGCGACTGCCTCTTTCATTCCTACATTATGGCGACTGCCTCTTTCATTCACACATCATGGTTACTAAATCTCCTTCTCCTTCAGTCCCCTCTTATTTCTCATCAGAAACTCTGCCCCAAATGCAAACTTAGCAGTTTACCTGGGGCTATTCATTCTCAACAGCAAACCCCTGTAGGGGGCACTACCTTTACCGGACTTTGGACTCAGCCCAGTTACAGTTTCAGTTCTTGTTATGTAATTGAGAGACACTAATAAACATAGGACACACACTAATAAAAGTAAATAGGGTGGAGGAATGTCAAAAATTCATAACGTGAGAAAATACTGAATAAATATTAACTATTTAACCTACCAATTAGAATTGGGGTTGGAGGAGTGAAAAAGTTTTCAAATTCTTGAAAAACTGTCGTATGAGGGATTGCACATATATATATTTTTTTCAATTTTAAATGACAAGTACTAATTTACTGAATAAAATTTACAAAATAAATTATTTGGCCCAAGAAACAAGTAACTACTAATACACTACCAGGTAGCAGTAAATCCGTTATCACAGGAATTGATCTGAGCTTTGAACTTTGGGGTGGAGTATCATGCATAATTTCGGTTGAATGGATAAACTCTAAAATTCATTTCCAAGTTTGAGATTTTTTTTTTATATTAAGCTCAGTGATGACTGAAAAGAGATTCTACATCACCAACTGCTTTTGCTTCCATTACAGTATCTAAAACTCCCTAAGTGAGCTCTACAAAGATTGAATATGGATGTATAAATAAATGCTTGAGTAAATCAGTCATAATAGACGGAAGTAAGATATGAGTGGTTTCTCGCTTTCCTACCCTGTCTATAGTTAACAGTTATACACTTAAAACGTATGTGTGTTTGTGTGTGTGTGTGTGTATGTGTGTGTGTGTGTGTGTGTGTGTGTGTGTGTGAGAGAGAGATAGAGAGAGAGAGAGAGAGAGAAAGAGAAGACCAGTGGGAGGAGAAGATAATCTGTTAAAATTCAAACACTGGAAGTAATTTCTTATTCAGGGAGAGTAAAACCCTCCAATTCTTCAATTCAGTGACACCCTGGGAATGTTTTATGGATCAGGTTTCATCACCTGTTAGCAGAGGAACTGAAAGGCTGAGGCTTTTTGATAGATGGCCCTTCAGAATCTGTCTTTAAAACAGTACCCTTGGCTCGGCCTTCTTAACTACTTCCTTCATGCAGGATTCTCATAATCTCCCTTCTCTTGTCCCTTGAGTCAGTGTAGGGCATTTGCTTTCTTCAGTCAACTCCTGCATGCCTTCCTACCTTGTGCATTACTAACAGTCCCTGTAATTCTGCCTAATTTCTAGTTTGGGGAGAGAATTTTATCATGTGCTCTGACTTCAGTCATCAGACTATCATGGCTGGCCGCAGGAGCCTCCCAAGTAGGCTCTCTGTTTCCAGTTTTGTAAATTCCCCTCCTGTCTCCAATCCAATCTCTGCTGTGCTTCCAGGTGATGGTTACTTTTCCAAAACAAAAATGTTAACAATGCAACTTCCTTGTTTAGACCTGTGCCTTGGTTCTGCATTGCCCGATAGAGTCCCAAGTCCTTAGAATACCTTAAGAGAAGCTGCAAAACCTGTAACCTGTGTTTTTTTCTCACCAATAACTGCCTGCACAACCTGTAAGATCTCAGGATATAAACCATTTTCACTGTCTTTTGTTCAGATCTTTACATAAATTATTGCCTTTGCCTGGAACTCTCAATGGTAATGAAAAATGAGTTTAATTTGGTAAAAAGAATTTTAAATGATAGCAATATGTATGGCAAGGAAAAATCTTAGTTAACAAAGCATATAAAATGACTATTAAAAGATGAATTTAATTTCAAATATGGGCCACCAGTGCTTCTACCATGAGAGTCTACTGCCATGGCCTGAGTTTGATCCCCAGCCAGGGAGCTAACCCACATAGTGCAGCAGACCTCCCCTGCCTCGCCCACTGCTCCCCTCAACAGTGTATTTCACTAGGTCTGCCTGTTCTGCTGCCCACTTTGTCTTTGGTGAATCCTCTCGCCCACTTACCTCTGACCTATGCAAAAATAAATAAAATATTTTTAAAAAATAAATGGAAAGGGTATTAATTATAAATAATACATGTAGGCCACTATCTTATTGCTTTGGTCAGACTTCTGTTAGCACCTTGGTCATTCTGTAGCTGATTTTTTGAGCCCATTACACTTGGAATGCCTTCTCTGTGTATCTATATGATCACTTTTCCCGGCTTTCAAATATAGTTATGACATTTCCATGTTTTAGGAGATCAGCTCTCTACAGTGAATGGAATAAAATACACACTGGACTGCCACTTGAGTTTTCAATAGCCAGCTTCCCCTTGTTCTTGGAACACTGCCGACTGTCACTGAAGACTACATTTCCTAGCATCTCTTGAAGTCAGGTTTGGCTTTTTAACTGAGCTTAAGGCAGTGGGATGATGAGATGATAAACAGAAGTGATGCGTGCAAGTTAATATCCTCTTTAAGTTAAGAGATCATTACCTTTAACCTGGCCCCTACTTACATCTCTATTTTCATATTTTATACTTCCTGAAACCTCACACACATCAAACAATTTGTGGTTCCCAGTTGTGTTGTGCTATTGTATGCTTAAGAAATTTTACTCTAGTTAACTGGTATGAAATACCCTTTTTGCTTTTTGTAATCTTAAACTCTCAGAACTTCATTTCCTCCCAGAAATTTTCTTTGTCTATCTCTCCTCTCTCTCTTCTGATCTGGGTTAGATGCCACTACTCTGAGCTCTTGCCTTTCCAGGTGTATTGAAATTTCTGATCCATATAATTTTTTCTTTAGGTTAAAAGTTCCCTAAGAAAGTTACTGTGTTGTATCCATGTATATAGCCTCAGTGTCTAGTAAGGCCCCAGGCAGTTAGTTCATGCTTAACTGAACTGCATCTTTTATTGACCCTGATGTTGCAAATATTCAGGAAGCTTGAAGCATCATGTTTAATCGAATTCATGTGATTTGAAGCTGGAAAGAAGGATACTCTCTAAGAGGCACTGAATGTGTACTTACCCTGGAGATCTAGAATAAATATTTTTTCATTGTTGGGGTAAAAGAATCTTTGATTCTATGTCTTCATTTCTGCATTGGAACTCAGTTGCATCCTGTTACTGAATTTTCTTGTTTCTCCCTGCCTCTTGCCACATCTCATTCTTCATTCAGTCTTCTTTGAGAACATGCTGCCTCATACTTCAGATTTTTTTACAAGGAATGCTTCTTATCACTAGTTCACAAAATTTCAACATTCCTTTGGGCCAATGAAAGCAATGTAATTCTATTTTTTATTTGCCTCAAGTAGAGAGAAGTGACAGGTTTGGTATGATTGAGGGTAGGGAAGGAGAAATGTGGGAAAAGTTTCCTTTTATGACACAATGCCATATGTTCTAATTATCACATTGTAATTGTCATTTGCTTTTATATCATATATTTAATGAATCAAAATTCCCAGTTGACTAAATGATTCAGATTGTTAGTAATCCATCATCTCCTAATCACTGAGTTAAGAGTAAGGCCCAAAGATTATCCCTAACATTCCCTTTCAGAAGCAGGGGGAATTTTATCCTTATTCTTTGATCTTCTCAAATATGTTTGACTTTCTTTTGTGTTTGTTATGATACCTCTTGTAATTTTGGGATCTAAGAGGTGTTTGCTTCATCTTCACATAAGAAATTGCAGAAATCTAACTTCCTATGTGCACATTTTAGAAGAAAAGCTGAAACTTTTTTTAAAGATTCATTTTATTTATTTATGCATACAAATACAAAAACTGGGGTGTAGGCCAGAGGTGCAGGAGGTGAGAGGATTCACCAGAGACAGAGTGGGGAGCAAATAGGTGGATCTACTGAGATACACTGCTGAGGGGAGCAGCAGGTAAGACAGGAGAGGTCTGCTGTGCCATGGCGGGTTCGCTCTCTGGCAGGGGATGAAACTCATACTGCAGTGGCTGCCAATATCTTCATAGTGCTGAGACTTAACTCCTTGTCCACCAGGGAGGCCCCAAAAGCTGAAATTTTTGTTCATAAAAAATATATTTATTGAGCACCTTCTAACATTTTGATGGTTTTGGCAGATTGATTCTGTCCTCAATTTCTCTGTTGTTTTATATTCTTCTCTGGCAGTTTCTAGTCTTCCTTGGGGTGAGTCTCTGTTGATCGCTGTAGGGTCTTCTGTCTTTCACTCCTGAAGGTCTCGGTGTTTGGCTTGCTACCCTGCAGCTCTCACTCACTGTGAAGCCACCGTCTATCCGTGCTTCAAGTCATGACCTTTGCCTGAGTGGAGAACACAGAGGTTTAGAACTTCCACTCAAAGTTCAAGTTAACTTTTAGGGTTTGTGGTTTGCCTTTTAAAGATTGGAGAGCCTAGCAGCACCCCCAGTGCCTACCAGCCTGAGTCGATGAAGACCATTGCCC
The DNA here is from genome assembly GCA_004024925.1 of Scalopus aquaticus. Classification (NCBI taxonomy): domain Eukaryota; kingdom Metazoa; phylum Chordata; class Mammalia; order Eulipotyphla; family Talpidae; genus Scalopus; species Scalopus aquaticus. The sequence continues at coordinate 23,461 of PVIJ01016300.1, forward strand.
CCTTCCCTGTATGCCCTGAGATAAAACTCCCTTCTGTCCTTTTACCCCATCACCTTCCCTCTTGTGTGGATCTATGGTGATGGCTGGACTGCTGGGAATTCATGCTAATAATGAGTTCTCAAGAGTGACTTTCCTTTTATTTTCCTTCTTTTTTATTTCTTTTTTTTTTTCATTTTTCCTCGAGTGGTTAGCACTGAAAAGAACAATTTATCAAATAATTTTTATTCAACTTTGGAGGAAGAAGAAAGAGGAGAAGGGGGAGGGGAGAGAAGCCCTTTTACTGTTTTAATTGCTTTGCAAGTCTGCGAGTCTGCGGGAAGCTGTGCTTAGTTTATCATAGCTCACCCAGCCAATGCCCTGCTCTCCCAGCTCCCTGCTGCCTTCAGGGTGCTCTGGGCTCCCCGATAGACCAGACAGGCCCTGAGCTATCTGATGGCATTAGTGCTTAGGAGGTTAATTCAGGTGATAAATTGACAAATTTGGAAGGGTGAGGGGAAGAATAGGGCAGCTGTTTCCACAATTTTAAAAATTAAGATGAGAAAGTTCAGTCTTATTTCTTCTTTTCTGCTTTCCAGGACTTGATGAATTTGTATATTTAAGGGGAAGAATTTTTTTTTTTTAGGATTCAATTTTTTTTTAAAGATTTATTTATTTATGCATACAAGCTGGGGTACAGACCAGAGGTGTGGGTGGCGAGACGGTTCACCAGAGACAGAGAGGGGAGCTGCACAGGCAGATGGACGGAAACACACTGCTGAGGGAAGCAGCGGGCATGCCAAGTGGGAATCTCCCCTGCTGGGTGTCAAACTTGTGTCTCCACTGCCCACACCCCACAGTGCAGTGCTTAACCGCTGCACCACCAGGGAGGCCTGGGGAGCATACTTTCTTTAGTGCTAAGATCATAATATGAATTAGAGTATATTGCTTAATTTGCAATTATTTTTTTCTAATCGGGGTACATCTCTATAATGTATTTCTCACTGAGGGATCAAAAAATCTTTGAGGGGATTTAAACTTGCAGAAGTCAAAGCTGGGGCACAATGAAATATTCTAATTAAGGTATGCAGTAGTTGTTTTAAGGAGGTGTTGACAAAATGGTCAATCTTTAGGAAGGCAGACTAGAACATATAGTCATGTTCACTATGAGAAATAGGTGAATTATCAGACAGATTTATAAAAACAGTGCTTTGTTTATTGAAGTGATATTATAACATTATGGAAGTTTTGGGTGTGCATAATTAAAATCAACATTTGTAGCAACACGTGGAACAAAGAGGACAGAGGCCCCAGTGAACTATGGTGGATATTATGGCTGCTTAGGGGTTAGATGTGGTGTGGTGACATGCCTCTGAAGAGGTATGGGCCTTTACTCCTAAAACATATACATGTTGTAAGCCAGTGTTATCTCAATAAAATATCATACAATATAAAAAAATCAATATGTTCACATATTAAGTTCACCACTAAAAGTGCAGTTGTATCCTTCAACATACAATTGACCCTTTTCACCTGATTTACCCACCTCCCTTATCCCTTCCCTTACAGTGGGACTAATGGTCTAAAAGTTCATTTGTGTTTCATTTAGTTCAATTGTTCATTTGGTTTCTCTATAAGTCTCCATATGAATGAAACCATAAGTGTTTGCCATTTCCATTTGGCTTATTTCACTGAGCACAATACTCTCTAGGTCCATCCATGATGTTGCAAAGGGCAGGACTTCATATTTTTATGAGTTGTAATCCATTATGTATCTGTTTCATCCAACCATCTGTTAATGGCATTTAGGTTGTATACAACTCTTGACTCTTGTGAGTAATGCTGCAGTAAACAAGGGGATGTATCTCTCTTTTTGAATGAGTGTTTCTACATTTTTCGGGAAAATACACAGAAGTGGGATAGTTGGATACTATAGAATTTCTATGTTTAGTTTTTTGAAGAAATTCATGTATTTTATAAAAGTGGTTTGGGACCAGGTTGGGATCAGTATCAACAAAAGCACTCAAAAAATGATATTTTAGGGCCTCCCCAGTGGCGCAGCAGTTAAGTGCTGCGCTGTGGAGCTGTCGGCAGCTGCCACGCGAGTTCGACACCCAGCCGGGGAGAATCCCACATGGTGCGGCAGACCTCTCCTGCCTCGCCCGCTGCTCCCCTCAGCAGTGTATTTCTGATCTGCCTGTTCTACTCCCCGCTCTGTCTCTGGTGAACCCTCTTGCCACCCCACGCCTCTGGCCTGTACCCCAGCTTGTATGTATAAATAATAAAAATAAATCTTTAAAAAAAAAATTGGTCAAAAAAAATGATATTTTAAGAATTGATCTTTATCTCAAACAACAGAAATGTGGTTGTCCATGAAGAAAGAGGGGGAGGGGATAGGTGGAGGTGCTGATTAGTTGGTGGTGGATTATTGGATATTTGGTGGAGAGCGTGGGGTGATAAATAAAAGTGGTGAAGTGAGAAACTGGACACCTGAAACCTATACATTTCTGTAAACAAATGTTATGTCAATAAAAAGAAAAAAAAAACTGATCTGTAGGTGGGAATGGTGATCAAAATTAGCTTTTAATTTTTTCCTCTTTGGTCCAGAAGCTCATGTTATCTTTAGCAGGAATAAAATGCTTTATGGGGGGATATATATTACTGATCAGTGACAAGTAGAGAAAGGACATGTGCTTGTCCATATGCAGTCCTCTCACTGCAGTTCTTACAACATTTTTCTTCCACACTGGTTAAGAGCACCAGCTTGTTAGCCAAGCCCCCTATGTTCACATCCTGATTCTGCTAGTAAATAGCGGTGAGAACTTAGGCATGTCACATAATCTCTCTGTGCTTCAAAGTTCTAATTCGTGAAATCAAGATCATTATAAACACGCATCATAGCATTGTCATGGGAATTAGATGAGTTAATATTGTAAAGTGCTTGGAGTGGTTCCTGGCATCCAGTAAATCCTGTGGATTTGAGCATTGATCCATTGTCACAGCTGAACATAGACTAGTTGTTTCTCACTCCAACCCACTGTGGTCTAGGTAGGAAGCACCCAAAGCTACTTTATACAGATGCTGCCTGCAATTTACTATTATCAGTGTTAGTAAGGCTTTTGTGTATCATTTTGATGATGACCATTTTTGCTATTATCTGTATTTAGTGGGTATAGATACTTGAGTGAGGTCAAGGACAGGAAATCAGGCCAAGAGCTATAGGGTATAATAGAAAATACGTGGATTTGGGGACCCCTCAGACCTGGCTGGGTTCAATCTCAAGTTTTTCTCTAACTATGAGAGTTTTACTTAACCTTTGTAAGCCCCAGTTTCTTCAATTTAGAAAAACTATTTTGAGAATAAAGAAGAGTATAGTGATGATTCAAAATGCAGTTACAGCTATAGCAGACTCTCTTATACAGGAGATCAGACAATGCCTAGTTATTACTGTGGAGTCTGGTATTATGGGTAGCCATTAGGAAGAGGGATTTGTGTGAAAGAATTTTTGAAATAGTATGCTTAAATATCTTTTGAATAAGATAATTTATAGGTGTTATATCTGTCAGTCCACTTATATATATATTTCACATTTAAAAAATTAAGAAGCCTTTAACTACTATTTCAATTAAATTGTTTAATTGGAGGCAGAATGCAGGCTTATTGCTTGTCACATATCTGATAAAGAACCTGTGTTTCTGGTTAATTCAATTTAAAATAAATTCCATCAATTTAAATGTATTAGGAGAAGGGGAGAGGGAAAGCCTTTCTCTCTTGAAAGCAACAGTGAAGCAATCTATTATTAAATGTAGAAAATGATGCTAATGCAATCTGATGGCTGAGATTTCAAAACACAAAAATCAGGAAATTCAGAGTTCTGTTTCCCACAGCAGCTGTAACTCTTCTCTCCTTGGCATATGTAACATTTCATATAACCAAATATGCACTTAACTCTACATTATTGTATATGCACAATGGGATCAAATTACAGACCAAATTACACCATGGGCACCAGAAATGTGAAATACCTGACATCCGTGTACTTGCAAATTTAAGTTCAGTAGTGCTTTTCTTTTTTCTTATTTTTATAATATTTTATTTTAGATTAGCCTTTTAGAATTCTCTTTTGGAACATCAGAAATATTGTCACTGCCTTCATTCTCAAGCTTCTATAATCATACAATTGACAAGTCAGAAAGGCTACAGTAATGAAATTCTTTTATGTGTAAATGGGGATCTACTGTATGCAAAACCCAATTCTGTGATCTCTATTTGAAAATTTATGCTTATGTCCTTCAGATTGCAACTTCCTACTTGACCCTAAAAAACATAAATCAAGATTGATTATTTCAGCACCACAGCCAACAGTTTTTCTGTTTAAAAGTGGTATGTGCAAGACCCCACCTCAAGTTGGCTTCATCGGTACTCACAGCCCATGTCCTAGCCTATACTTACTTGATTAAAAATATAAACATACTAGCTCCCTTTTTTATTAAGTTATGTTAGGATATACTTTGCAGTCTCTCTAATTTCTCTTCACTTCATTTAATTAAAATCTAAAGCAAAAGACAAAAACCCAGGGCAAACAGTATAAATCATCTTAAAAAATCCACACTATTCCAGTTTTCAATAATGCTCTTCTAGATATTTGTACTAGATAGCTTTCTACAGGAGAAAGCTGTCCAGGCTTTTGCCATCAAGAGATCTAGAGGGAAAGGAAGTTACTAAAATAGTCAAAATAAAAAAAATTTCATGGATCATTGGTTTAGAAATTCTGTTTCATGGAATTTGTCCAAAGAATCTAGTTGGAAATGGGTGCCAAAATGTACGTGCAGAAACAAGCATCATGACATAGATTTTCATATAAAAAAAAAGTGGAAATGAATAAAATACTCTATGATAATGACTGGTTAACTAAATATTGACACAAACATAATAAAATAGGTTTTTAACAATGATTATTTAGACATATATTTATCATCTGTTATCAAAAGAGCTCCAAAATACATTATTAAATAAAAAGATACAAACATCAAAGCCTAAATGTATATGATGATATGATTTCAAAATATGGTTGTGTATGCATATATAATTGCATGAATATGCTCACATTTGTGTAGAACATGAAAAAAATGTCTGGAAAGTTGGCTACAAATGTTGTAAATGATTAGAGACTGTGGAATTTCAGATTTTTTTCATTATCATTAATCAGTTTTAATTTTTGCCAATTACTATATCATTATCATGAAATTACAGTTATATGTACATGCATATATACATAAAGATGTATGCATAGATATGTATGCTCAATTTGATGCAACCACAAAATCCAATATAGTTGAAACTCACACAGTCTGTACTTGAAACTTACTCCTCACCAGATCATGACAGGTAATTGAATCCAAATAAGAAACAGAATCCTACCTAAAATCACTTAAGTGGGAATCCAGGCATTGTAGATTCAAGGGCCAAAATTTTCACGATGTTACACTTTTAGAGGAGGCTGTGTAAAGAAGGACTTGGAAGAACATAGGTATTTATTCACAGCTTGAGTAAAGGAACACTAGGAACATAAGGAAATTGGTGGCTGAGATAGTGGGTGCTGATGGGTAAGTAGGTATAAGAGGATAGGATAGAGATGAGCTGAGGGAAGCATTTTATAGGGACATAGATATAGTAGATGGTCAGTATAGATTTTAAGGATATGATTTGGATTGATTAGTAGGAAGAGTGGCTGTCAAAAGCCTAGCTTTAGAATATAGTTCAGTCAGAATTTATTGAATGCTTATTTACCAAAAAGCCAGCCAAGCACTGAAGCAGAGATTTAGCAATCAAGAGTGAGAAAAAGGAAGACATCCAGATGAAATGAAGAGATAGTATGTAATGAATGAGCATTGAGTCCTTACCTAGAATACCAAGAGGAAAGACTGAGTTACTTTGATAGAAGATATCCCATTGCAATTTTGCATGCTGTTTTCCTTTCTTTCCTTCCCACTGCATTTGCCATAGTTTGAACTATTAGTTTTCTTCTTAATTCACATACAATTTTTGTATATCTGTCATTTTTCAGATATCTTTGCAATTACTTGCCTTATGGTGATAAATAATATACAACCCTGATCTTGGAAGCTTTTGATCTGATGGGACAGTTGGAGACAAGAACAGCTGTTCTTCAAGCATTTGAAATGTTATAACAGGAAAGACAACTGGGTTGAGATTTTTTTCTCTTATTTCTAGACTACTTCAATAACTTCCTAATTGTTAGAATGGCCTTTATTCTACCTAAACCATCTTAATTCTGGTAGTAGATTAAGTAGCTCTACAAATGGAATTTCTGTCACATCCTTATTGATCAGCTTACAATGGCTTTGTATTCTCTCTTTATATATAATTCAAACAATTCAAGTCCTTACATTATCAATGTTTCATTTTCTACACAATGGCATAGTTCTTTATTCATTCACTTATTTAGCCAATGTATTTGTCCCCTCCACCTTCACCCAACTATAGGGGGAGGTGCTGATTTTGCAAAGATGAGTAAGATGTGTTCCTGGTTCTCTACAAAAAAATCATAGGTTAATGATAGGGAATCGAAATGTATAAAAATGATTACAATAAATGTATAATGCTCTGATAAGGGTATATAGAACACAATTTCTTGGAAGGAGTTGTAAAGTCTCTATGAGGAATGGAGTATAAAACAAATAGAAGAGACAGAACTTAGGCTAAATCTCAGAAAGCAAATGGATACTTGTAATTGAAGAACAGCTTTCTTTGTTAAAGGTTGATTAAGAACCTGCATAAATAAAGCAACTGGTGAATTGGAAGAAGTTCAACATTCATACTGAGTTCAAAATACTTGGAAAAATAGGCTGTTGAGATGAGTAGTCTAACACACAGTAGGATCTGTTTATAATATTAAGGAGATTGCTGTCACTGACTCTGCTGAAAGAGAAAGTGACATGACCAGATTTGGGGTTTTGAGTGTGGGACAAAGATCATTGAGCGTGGAGACCAGGACAAGAAGACCAGTTAAGAGGCTACTTACTTGAACCAGCATACCTCAACGAAGGTACAAAGGCAAATGAAGGTACTAAGACAAATAAACCCTTGATATATTTCACTTGGTATAAGGATAGATCTTTGATATTCACCACATAGGAAATTTTATAAGTTTTTTCTGAAGATTTATTTATTTATGCATACGAGCTGGGGTGTAGGCCAGAGGTGTGGAGGGGTGAAAGGATTCACCAGACACAGAGTGGGGAGCAGAACAGGCAGAGTGACTGAAATAACACTGCTGAGGGGAACAGCAGGCAAGACAGGAGAGGTCTGCTGCACCATGTGGGAAGCTCCCTGGTCAGGGATCAAATTTGTGCTGCAGTGGTTCTGGATAGCTCCATAGTGCTTCTGGATAGTTCCATAGTGCTGCAGCTTAACCCCTTGAGCCACCACAGAGCCCCGGAAAGTATGTAAGATTATGAGAGGTAAAGGGAGTGATATGGCAATATAAGGAGGTAAGATAATGAATTCAGTCTGGGGCTTGCTGAATTTGTTGCAGAGTTAAAAAGACAATTAGTTGTCTATACTGATTTTAGACCTAGGAAAGAAGCCTAGGATACAAAAACAAATTTGAGAAGCATATAAACGTTGCAATCGAAATTATGGAAGTTGATTCATTTCCTCAACACTGCTTAATGGAAGCCAATTATAACCCATAGAATCATCTAAATGCTAAGAATTAAGAAGTGATCAAAATTCCAAACAATTTTAGCCTCTTGTGAAACTTGCATTTCTGCAGAAGGAGCCAGAAAATAGTTAATAGGTAAGATGTGTAATATATTAAACTGTGATAAATAGAACACAGAAGAGAGTCACAGAGTATAGGGTTGGTAATCATGGAAAAGTTTGCAGCTTTTGAAAGGGCAAAGATGGCCTCACTGAAAGGTGTGGCATTTTAGCAAAGACAAAAAAACATGCAATTCACCCAAAGAGGAATTGATACCAGAAAATTCTTGAGCTATTTTGAGTTGTATTTTAGAAATCCAGGCAATATTCTGACTCAAACTGTTTTGTGCCTAGCAGGAGTAAACTACCTGGGGTAACCTTAGACTTATTAACATCTATTAGCATGCGAAATGCCTGTTCCAGAGGCCTAGGTACAACAGCTATTTATTGACCACACAGAGTATGTAGAAGCATGATCCTGCCATGTAACTAGTCTGTATCTGCCTAGCACCTGTGCCTGCCATACCCTAGAGTAACCACCAGTTGTCCTTTAGATGCTATGCTATGGTATGTTCCCTCAAGAAGTCTGGGAGAGAGAGATCTGAGAATTATCTTCCTCTCTCCTTACTTGACTCAAGTAATAAACTCTATTTACCCCAGTTGGCTTGGTCTGATCTATCAGGGGATACACACCAAACAGTGAACCCCTTGAGTTTAGTAAGAGCAATGGCTGCTGGGGTCATGGCTGCAAAGAGTAAGGTTGAAACTATGAGAGAGAAGAAAAACCTGAGGATGTAGGTTTTCAAGTCTCTTTTGAACTTGTCAAATATTTAAAAAATTGAAAGTAGTTGCAAAATATATTTGTTGATATTTTTAAAGTTTAAAATGTAAATGTCATCTAAAACATTTTTATGTCTTACATAAAAAAACATAGATTAATTAGTGGGTTAATGGAAATTACCAGAAATATATAGAGATTTATTGAAACATTGAGAAAAGATATTTGAAATTTAGGTGTTCAGAAATTATACTAGCAGGTAGTTTATATATTTAGTTATGTCTCTATCTGTATATGTCTTCAAGTCACTTTGGATCACATATTTAAATTCGTGCTCTCAGACTCTAAACAAGTCTACAATGGCCCTTCACCATGGTCAGGCTGTAATACTTGGGAATTCCATACTCCACAAGGGCTGAGATAAAAAAGATCCTGTAAGAGATGCCTAGAAACTTCTAATGGTTTTTATGCACCTTTTTGTCATGAACCTAGCTATTAGATTTTTTAATTTGCTAAAAATTGTGCAGTTTAATCTTTCTAATAAAGAAACATTTTGTTTCTTTCTAACAAAGAAAAGCATAGTTTGTGTTCATTTGTGATTAATTTCCATCTAGCCCCAGGAGAGTGCTAAATTTTCCTTATTTATCTAATTTTTAAAATATATTTAACTAAAGCAATAAGATTATGAATGCCCAGCATGGCATTATTTTAATTTGCCTAGATACTATATTTCCTGCCCTAACCAGACAAGTTGAATGTCTGGGTGTAACAGATTTTTCTAGATCTCTCTTTCTTGCCTGAAAATATTTATTATATACAATTTATTCCTATTAACTGCATTCCTCTCTTACTGATATCTAGATATTAATTATTATTTAGTTTGGAGATCACAATTTCCTCAAAATAATTGATGTGATCAATACACAACCTTTGAGTTCAGGCTCAAATATGAATCTCATACTTTCTCATGTGTAGAAAGGATTATCTGTTCATAGTCTTTCTCATCCTTAAGACATTCCAACCATCTCCACATTGCTCCAGGCCAACTGTCCTTCCTAAAACCCAGCATTCTTAGTGGAGAACTGTCCTTCCTAAAACCCAGCATTCTTAGTGGAGAACTGTCCTTCCTAAAACCCAGCATTCTTAGTGGAGAACTGTCCTTCCTAAAACCCAGCATTCTTAGTGGAGAACTGTCCTTCCTAAAACCCAGCATTCTTAGTGGAGAACTGTCCTTCCTAAAACC
>PVIJ01016301.1:0-33177 GCA_004024925.1 Scalopus aquaticus
GGTTCCATTGGTCTTTCTGTCTGTTTTTGTTCCAGTACCATGCTGTCTTAATTATTATGGCTCTGTAGTATAATTTGAAATCAGGGAGTGAAATTCCTCCGTTTTCTTTCTTTTTAGTTAGTAGGGCTTTAGCTATGCAAGGTTTTTTGTGGTTCCATATGAATTTCATCAGTAGTCGATCTATTTCTTTGAAGAATGTTGTTGAGATTATTATTGGGATAGCATTAAATCTGTAAATTGCTTTTGGTAGGATTGCCATTTTGATCATGTTAATCCTTCCAATCCATGAACAAGGGATGCCTTTCCATCTTCTTGTGTCTTCTTCTATTTCTTTCAACAGAGTTTTGTAGTTTTCTTTGTTATACATATAATTCTTATGCCTCATGCAGGCACGGAGCAGGCTGCAGGTGTAACAACCGAAGCACCTAGATCATCCTATTTAAGAAGGCATCAGATGCCTCACCCACCTCACCCTAGTCCCAGCGTGGCCCCAGGCTTTGCCTGTTCTAGAAGATTCCTTGGGGGAAATGGAAAAAGTTAATTTTGAAAACAGAACGTGGGTCTTTACCAAATAGTTAAATGGCCACCTCTTTGCCAAGAGAATCTATAGCAAAATAGTGTTCTCTTTACTGTAGGGGACATCAGACATAGGCTCCCTGAATCTATACAGCACAGAAGTAACACCCAGCTAAAATCCCAGACCCAAGGCGAGCACCAGCCCTACAGCAGAACAAAAACAGGACTTAATAATCTCAACACAAAGGCAAGAACAGGCTTCCTGGTTTGGCGTCTACCGAACAGGCTGCACTGCGTGTCCCTGTTCCCCACGTGATGGGCTGGGAGGACTGAGCAGACAGCGGGGAGTGGGTGCGGGGAGAAGGCAAGGAGGTGGCTGTTCAACCAGCCACCAGTGGGGTGGCCTTCTCTCCTCCCCTCCCCGACTCCGGACAAGATGTGTCCGGTCTCCACACTCACCAGCAGCGTGGGGGAGAGTTTCCCTAGAGGCCTGTTTAGTGTATTTCAGTGGTGTTTGCTCTTCTTTGAAAAATGGGACTTGCTGTTTCAATTCCTAGCTTTTTCTTTCTTTTTCGTTTTGAGGGGAAAAAAGCAAAATCAAAATGCCCGCCGCCATCCCTTTTACCCCCCTTACCCTTACCCCGCCTCATAACCTCTTCGCTGTGGTAATCTCACTTCGATGATCAGTGTCCACTTCTTCATTTTTATTTTGCTTTGTCAGTGCATCTCTTTGTTTTCTTATATTCTCCATCTCTGTGACATTATCCAGTGTTTATTTTTCTCTCTAGCTTTGCTTTGCAGACTCCTCTGAAGGCGCTTCCAATGTTGCTGTAACCGGCAGATTGCATTTTTCCTCATAGCTGAATATTCCACAGTGTGGACAGGCCGCGTCTCCCTCCAGTCCTCTCTCAGTGGGCACTTAGGGGGCTTTTATGTCCTACCTGTTGCTCTGGCTCTTTAACTGTTCATGTAGTTTAAGTTGAACATGTTCACGTGGCATTTCTATTTCTTGTTTTGTGCACCACTGCCTTCGCCCAGCACGTGCAGTTACCGTGGGTCCGCTGCCGTAGCCACCTCTGGCTCTAGCCACCTTAATTGGTGAGAGTGTGGTGCCTCACCGATCCTGCCTCCCCCGGGAACATCATCTGAGCGATGCCAATAGCCTCCCCCATGCGTGACTTGTGACACAGGCGACTGGGAGGCGTGTGTGTGAGGGCCCTCAGGTTCCTGCACACACCCGCTGCTCTCTGTGGCACTGCGCTGAAGGGCTACTGCTGGCACTGCTAAGACCTTGTTCTTGGGCGCGGCACCATTGCAGGAGTTCTGCGAAGCCGACGACTGCGGGCAAGCCTTGCTTTTGAGATCGGGTGAAACTCTGAGCTTATAGAGGCATTTGGAGTTAAGAAGCAAGTGGAGGCAATGAGTGAGCTGGGCACAGAGCCTCACCCGGCGTGGGGCGGTGCTGTCCACGAAGGGTCTTCGCGGCGATGCCCACGTTGCTCACACACGATGACTCTGCTGACATGTAGGCTCACGTTTTCGTGCAAACTGTGTGTCAAAGAAACAAATGTCCTTTATTTAGATGTGCTGTGTACATAGGAATTTGATTGACTGTAAAATCTACGCTGGGGATCAGGCCTGATTCTGTTCTTGACTCATCGATAAATGCTGAATAAAACAGTGCTAGGAGCAAACGGCCTTGCTTTATGGAAACAAGTACCCCTTTGTAGGCCCATTGCCGTTCTCGCTACATGGATCATCTCGCACTCATTGGACCGTTAAACATGGAGCTTGCACAGTCCATTTTTTCAAACCTCTTCTGCCTTCTCCTCTGTGGGCCTCCAGATGGGCTGGCAGCTAGCCAGATCAGCTACGGAGGGCCGATGTTCTGGAATGCCTCTATCCACTTGAATGTTTCAAAGGTCTTAAAAAATCATTGAACAGACCGTCTGAGGCTCAGACAAACGCTCGGGCCCGCCGCTGGTGTCCTGTTCTGCATGCACTGTTAACTGAGTGCCAGGCCAAACCTGCTAGTGAAGCTACAGGAAGGCTGTGCAGGCCCAGGCTGCTTGTTGGTGGTGATGGGGGTGCTTTAGCAACACGGCATTATTTTTAAAGAAAAGCCTCTTGGTCTGTAGCCTAGCCGCTATGCTGTCTGAGCGTCCGTCGGCCAGCTCAGACATCTTCCTGGGTGCGAATGACATTTCACCTCTGCGAGAACGCAAGTTGTCAGATCAAGGTGGGACGTGCTCAGTGTTTGGGTCAGAAGGGATTTCCTGCGGGGCCACGCGGGAGAAGATCCCAGCCAGGCGCCATGTTCTCCCTCTCCCAAGCTCTGTCTCGGTGAAAAGTTCGCCCCTCCATTCAGATCCTCAATCCAGGAAATGGGAGCCACCCCTCCTCCCTGGTTTCCTACAGCCACTAGAGTCCTTCTCCTATGCCCCTTCCTCCCATGTCTGCCTCTCCTCACCCCCCCATCACCCTTGGGTTTCTAACATGTCTCGCAGCTTCTCCTCGTCCCTTCTTTCTGTCTGTTCTCCAGACACTGGCACAAGTGACCTCTGAATAATGCAGGCTCAGTAGGTTCCCTTTTCCTTGTTTAAAGCCTTTGAATGTCTTTTTATTCTTTGGCCATACCCCCAAATCCTTAACACCGGCTACATGGTCGCCTTTGCCTATGGCGGCCTCAGCGGGGGTCCCACTCCACCCTCTGCCCTCCGTCCCCAGACTGTGTCTCGGAAGTGCAGAAGATCTTTACTCCTTCCTGCTTCCAGGGCTTCCTTGGCTCATCATCCTTTTGTGTGGAGTGGCCTCGTCTGCTGTCTTTATCTGGTTAATTGCCCCTGCTCCTTGAGCGTTCTCAGACGTCACTGTCAGGGAAGGCTGCGTGACCCTTGTTCCAGGCAAGGTTCATTCCATCTGTTTGTTCTCATTGCACCGTGCGCCTCTTTTCGGGCACTTGTTGCTGGGAAAGTCCCGTGACTCGTTGGCTTAGTGACTGTTCCACACCAGTCTCCTCCTGGGGCCACTGGCCTTAGGGAGGCTGAGGCCACTCACGTCTTGCTTAAACCCATGCCAGGAGCCGGGCCTGGCATGCGGTGCCCCTGTTGCTCACTGGCAGGTGAATGAATGAGTTGCAGGTGCTTTTCTGCCACTGGCTACTTGTGTCCCTTCTGCAAATGAGCCTTTGGGAGATTCCTGGCCTGCATGATGAGTTGTCCTGAGGATTTGATGAAAACACGGGTCAAATAATCAGCTCGTGATACGTGTCTGGGAGCTGGCCACCAGTGATTCTTTCAACTTGGTCAAACACTTCCAGGCCCATGCTAACAAAATACAGTATCCTCTGGAGAGGCCGGTACCAGGAGGGCAGATTGGTAAAGCGTTCCTCTGGCCTGGCAAACCCCAGAGCAAAGTCGAGCAGCGCTCCCGTTTATCCCTTTCCTTTAACAAATATTTGTGACTGGGCTTCACCTATGAGCTGGGTACCAGAAGTGACTCTTGCAGCTTGCAGTCGGCGCCCTTCAGCGGTCTGGTTTTCTGTCTCCCAGCAAGGGCTGACTCGTGCGCGTCAGTCTTCGGACAGCCCTTGACAGGAGCATGGCGGGGAGGAAGTTTTGGCTCTCTTAGCTCAGTGACAGCCATTTTCTTTTCTGAATAAACCGACACTGGGATTTTTTAATCACTCTCCCCAGCACCTCTTCTTAATTTGTTCTTGTTATCTCGTGCTCTGTTCCCCCACGCTCTCCTGAACCGCCTCTGAAATGGCGCACTTTCTCAGGGCCCAAATGCAGGTAGGGTGTTTGTTCTCTTTCCCAGAACAGCAGCTACTGGCGGAGTGTTGGGAAGCAAAGGTGTCAGGCGAGCGGGAAGTGCTCGCGGAGTCCATTAGAAACGGTTTGATTTGTTTTCGGTGTCTGCCCTGTGGCCGAGCTGGCGGCGTGGCTGTGTCTGCTTTTCTGTTACTTTAGCTCATCGAAGACACCTACCTATTGAAGTCCAGGGGGAGCGCACAACCCCAAGAGAGCCCTCTCGTCCTCTGTGATTTTCAAGAAGACCAATGCATGGTGCTGTATGTGGATACGAACACCTCAGTTAAGAAACACACACACACACACACACACACACACACACACACACATTGTCACACACACACTGTCACACGCGCTTTCTGCAGCACAGTTCACGCCATCACACTGACCCACACCTGTGGCTCCATCTTGGGTAGATGGGACAGCATCTCAATGCTGAGAGCCTCTTGAAATTGTCAAACAGGAGGGTTTGCAAAATCTGTTATCTCTTAGGCACAAGAAGAATTATCTGACTGGGGGGAAAGGAAGCAACTTGTCGGCACCCCATTTATTTATGTTGCAAAGAGGTAACAGAGCCCCCATGTGTGTGTCTAGACTTGAGCTTGATGGTTTTGCAGAGGAAACCTGTTATTAGGGGGACGAAGCCCGTTCTTCCTCTGTTCAGAGCAACAGGGGCCCCGCGCACGGCAAAGCTGGCTCCACAGCCTTGCCTTTAATGGAGTGAGCAGATTGCAGGAAGAATGCGATGCTGCTCAGTAAATTTAATGACTTTATGAAGATAAATGTTTCCCTTCCGAGGCTCCTTCTTGTCAGAATACATTTAATACCACCATTCCTTTGAGAACTAAATTCCTGTAGCGCTTTACAGCATATTAACATGTTTCTCTCACCACATGAAATTACACTTCAAGCAAGAAATAATAATGTTTCTGCCTCCCCTTGTACATTTTTATTACTGCCAATGAATAGGAGTAAATTAACTATTATGGCTAACATTATTCACGGGGACAAATTCCTAACTCATTTTACGGAGAATAATAAATAACTGAATGAATAAGATGCCTTTAATTTCACATGTGAATTATCAAAGATTCCTCAGAGTAATGGGAGAGGGGCCGTCATGTTTATATACAAAACACAAATACAGAGCCAGTGTTTAGCATCACGGGCTACGTCATGAATAGCCACGGCTCTGGGCTGCACGTGTAGCCAGGCCTCTCTGGGTGCCTGAGACCAGGGAGCCAAACTCCCATCAGTCAGGCCTCCTCAACTATGTGACACACCCCCACGCTGTGTACGCAAAGCGTGGTTTTCACAGAATCTAGCTACACACACGTTTAGTGCAGGTATTTATCACTTCTTTCCACAGGCCGCCTCAAGACTGGGCAGATCTTGTTCCTCTTAATGACATTACAAGGCAAATTCCATCCGTATGGAAACCCTGAAGTCCCGCGGCCGCAGCTCTTTCATTTGGCATTGTCTTCCACGGCCCAGATTCCAGCACGCTGACGTAACTGAACACCTCCTTGTGGCCTGTGCTGATGGGATTTGGCCGCACCATAAATCGTCAAGGACCTGAAAGGTATAAGCAAGCAGGATAATAGGGAACAGAATAGCCTACACACCTTCTGGAATATTCTACTCAATGACCTTCCTGGGTCCCTGTGTTCGCATTGCCACGTCTGTGCCCTCCCTGCCAGGCGGCTATTGAGCAGGGCCTATGTTGGGGTACAAGATACAAATTGGAGTGGTCTTCAGCCTCCTTTAGTGGGCACATGCTGCCTGGTGTCCTTGGTTAGTCGCCCAAAGGAGCACAGGCTGGGTCTCTGAGGAGCAGGCTCGGCCTTCAGGAAGATGGTGGATCAGTCTGGGGAGGGAAGAGGGGACCGGCCTTGTGGGCAGCCATGCCAGAAGCAGACGTGTGTGTGTGTGGGGGTGGGTGAGGCAGAGCCCTGCGCTTGGGCTGGAGCTTGGGCGGTGGGCATGGAAGCAGGCTGTGGCGGGCCCTGCGTGCTGGGCTCAAAGAGGGGCTCCCTGGTTCTTCAGGACAGTGGGGAATTTTGTGCCAGTCACGGAGCTGATACCATCTATGTTTTATGGAATGGTTTTTAACTTCTTTTAGATATTATGCAGAGTGGGCTTGAGTGAGAGCCCGGGAGGCAGAGCCGCTGACGCGTGGTGCTTCCTGCGCTCCGCTCCTCGTCTGGACGTGGGTGTGGTTTTCTTGAGCATTTCAGAATCTATCTGCTTTATCCCATTGTCATGTCTCCTCCTCTGGGGACCGGGGAAGAGCTACAAGCAGGACTTTGTGAGGATCCTTTGAGCAGCTTGCTCCTTCCAACTGTGTTTTGGGGATCACATGGATGAGCTAGACTTAGGGGTTTCAGAGGCAATGCCCGAGAGCCTTAAACTCCAGGAGCTATGATTCTGTCAGCAGACCTGCGTGTCCCCAACGTCTACAAGCCTTTAAACAGCCCTGGATTCATTAGCCATAAAATTCATAAAATGGAGACACCATTGCTGAAGGGCATTTTGTATTCTTTGCAACTGTTTCTACTACTTGCCTTGCAGTGAGGAGTGAGGAGGAACAGGACAAGCAAGGCTCCTTCGTGGCTGGACTTGATTCCTTATTAGAATCTCTTCACAATACGGTGCGTAGGAGCCGCCTCGCAGACCCCTCTAACTTATCACGTCCAAACTGCTGCGTTTGTCCCTGCCCCCAGAGACACTCCTTGTACAATAGCACTCTGGCTCCCCTTCATAGCATTCCTCATGGCTTGTAATTATGCATAGTTTGGTGGTATTATTTGCTGAACATCTGTCTCCTGAGATTTCCACCCATCTATGAGGTAAAAAACGGCACCTCAGTATAATTGTGTATTTTGACCTCGCCTGTCTTCCAGAATGCCCCACACCACATCACACTTGTTTTAATGATCTGTCTCTGGCCGAGGGCTATGAGCTCCTTGAGATCAGGGCGTTCTGTGGACTGAAGTGTGTCAGCCCCTCCCGAGCTCATTTGCCGAAGCCCTAACCCCTAACGTGCTGCTCTTTGGAGATGGGGCATTTGGGAGGTGATTAGGTTTAGAGGAGGTCATGAGAGTGAGACCCTTATAAGAAGTGTCCTTATAATAAGGACCCCAGAGAGACATAAGAGACGCCCAAGAGCTTGCTCTCTCTCCATATGAACACAGTGAGGAAAGGTCATGTCAGCACATAGCAAGATGGCAGCCAGCTACGAACCAGGAAGAAGGCTCCCATCAGAACTTGCCCTTGCCAGTACCCGGATCTTGGACTTTCAGCTTCCAGATTGTGAGACGAGAGATTTCTATTGCTTCATCTACCCAGGCTGCGGTATTTTGTTGTGGCAGCCTGATGGACTAGGGCACACCTTTCTTGTCTTTGGGCCTCCGCTTCCTACCACAAAATAGCTGCTCAGTGCGTTTTTGAGGACTTACCCCAAGATGTTCCAGGGAAGAGGGTGGCAAACTCGATGTGACTTCATAGGAAGTAATTTGGGCAGGAGGCAAGTTAACATTTTTACCTCGATATCAGTCATCCCCTCAAAAGGTTTTCATGGAAAACGTTGGCGCTGAAGTGACTGTTAAGGCTCTGAATGTCCTCTGGGGTCTGATGCACATGACGTCCACCAGCAGAGCACTCACTGCATTTGTTGTGCCCCTGGCCTGCCCTCCCCTCTCCACACTTGGTTGCATCCAGACTGGAGACCCTGGCTCTGTGGCCTTCGTCATTTCCTACAACTTCCCAAGTTACTCTCATGTACGGAGTTAAAGACTTCCAGTCACTGACTCAGCGGCAACCTCCTTAACTCAGCACAGATGAATGGGCCTTCAGTGATCTGACCCTTGCTTTTCTCTCGGCCCTTCTCTCTCACCCAATAGTCTATCCAGAATGAAATGCCCCAAGTTCAAGACATTGCTAGGCTCTGGGTCTTTCTGTGGGTGACCTCCTCTGTTTGGAGCACCCCCTTCTCACTGTGGCGCTCCATCTGAGAACCTGCCCTTTCAGTGGACCTGACCCCCTCGCAATCCATGTGCTTTCCCCCCAGTTTTTCCTCCACTTTTGTCCTTCAGGTCTCTGGAGAATGTTCCTGGAGGGCATGGATGGTGCCTGCTGTCCCTAGAGCTCTGTGTGTGGCATGGGGCATGGAAAAGTGGATGCGTGCAGGGGCTGTCCGCGGGGATCCGGGAAGGGAACAGAAGGGGCCACTCTTTGTGTCAGCGCCGACATGTCAGCGTGAGCTTTGCTGTTTTTGCTAAGTGTACTTCCAGACTGTGGAAAGTCAGCAGCTAAATGTCACTGACCCACCGAGAGTGGTGCTGATTGGCTTCCCCCCTTTTCACAGAAATTCTCCTGCGACACGCTGTTTGGGGGACTTAGTCATTTCCTCAAGCGATCAATAGCTCGCCAACGCGGCTCTGCAGCGCAGTGGCGCTTCCAAACAGCTTCTGCTCTGCTATCAGATGTTTTTCCAGAGCTGCTGTTGGTCCTTTTAAATTTAAGGCGGACAGACATGCCTTCTGTTCCCACATGTTTTCTCTGCTTCCTGGATTAGTACAAGACTGACATTAAAAGTTTGAATAATCATCATCATCATCATCATCATCATCCTCTTTGAAAGTGTGTCCAGCCAAATAACCACCCTCTCTTGATCTAGGACAAAGCGTCTCCTTCGTCAGACCTGTCCTTTCTGTCCACCGTCTGACCTTGGCCTTCCTTGTTCCTGAACTCATCTACACCCTCTGTGTCCCTGAGGTCTCTTTCATCCCACGACGACACTGTCACCTCTGGAACAGACTGGCCTCTTTCACACTGATTTAGTCCCCAGGAGAAGGCTCTGTATGGGCACGGAGGCCCAGCGGGCTAGCAGCCTTGCCCAAATGATACCCAGGATAACTGCTCAAAGGGTCTTTGTAAACCACATGGGTTCTCATTGCTTTCCTTATTCCAGTTGGCACTGCTTGATCTGACTTGTTCTTCTTACTCAGGGCTAAGTTCTTAAGCATACAGGGCCAATAAGTCATGTACTCTTTCCGCAAATATTGAGCACCTAGTATGTACTGGACTCTGTGCTAACTGTTGAATTATGAGCTCAGTATTTTAATTCAGAATTTTCTAGATGCCAACAAATTGAGTAGCAAGATCTCGTCATCTTTGAGAATCTGTAAGGGGGAAAGGAGGGTGGAATATTCTATATCTTTAAAGCCAATTTTATGTACATTAAATTTTTTCCCGCTTTTATGGAGAATGGTTGACCTATCACACTGTGTTTAAGATGTAGCATGCGTTCACTTGCACCCCGGGATAATCTCACTGGGGTGAATTTAAACCCACTGATTAGGGAAGTTAATCACACCTGCAAAATCCCCTTCACTCTTGGATCTATATTAGCGGTTTTTTTTGAATAACTGGGAACTGCAGTTCCACCTAACCAAGTTGACACGAAAAGCCGCCAGGGTGCTGAAGAGGTGATTCTGAAGGGAACAGCAGACAGGCTGGCTGAGTGGAAAGGCCGGCTGATCGCAGACCCAGGCCGGACGGAGGACATACAGCCCCGTGATTGGGCAGCAGAGGTACAGGAGGGCGTCGGGGTCACTGAAGGCCGCAGAAGAAAACTAAAGCCCACGGCCCTCAGCTACGTACAGCTCTGCTCTGAGAACTCGCTTGAGGTCACGTTCCTCAGGCTCCCAGCAGCGGGCGTCGCTCCATCAGACGGCCCGTACGCTGCATCTCCACGGCCAGGCCGACTGACGAGATCTTGGAACTACGTCACTCTCTCCTACCTCTGC
This sequence comes from Scalopus aquaticus, assembly GCA_004024925.1. NCBI lineage: Eukaryota > Metazoa > Chordata > Mammalia > Eulipotyphla > Talpidae > Scalopus > Scalopus aquaticus. The sequence goes on from PVIJ01016301.1 coordinate 10,139, forward strand.
ACTTGTCTTCTGTCTGCTGGTCTTCTTTTTGCCCCACATCTCGGTCAGCCCTCACATGCCCTTTTGAGACCTTCAAGCCCTTCTTCAAGAACTCTCTTGACTTCTTTCTAATGGGAAGAGACTACTGCTCTCACGGGAACCACGGCCTGGGGCGTCTGGCCTAACGCTGCGCTAGCCCCACCATGCTCTGGCTCTTGTTTATTTGTGGCTTGTCTTTTACCTGCCTTGGACTGCAAGCTTGGGAAGGCGGGCACGGAGACTTCGCCTCTGTGTGCCCCTCAGAAGGCCGGCGCAGAGCAGGTGCCCCACAGATCCTGGCAGCTTTGAATTAAAACAAAGACTTTCAAAGAATGGATCACATGTTAGAGTGAAAGACAATTTGTCCTCTAACTAGGTTTTAATGAATTGCACTTGACCTTTGAGCTTTATTTTCAGCCTTGAGAGCTGACTGTGAATGTGTAAATCCCAGGGCTGGATTTAATAATAAAAATCACTTCCATTTGTCTAGTACTTTGCAGCCTTCAAATTGGCCTGTGGGCTAGCTGGGGAGCCACCCCATCACACAGACGAGGAAACTGAGACTCGCTCTGCTTGGAGGAGGCAAACCGAGGGCTCCCCCGGGATCTCCTGCTCCCAGCCCTGTGGGCTTTCCTGTGAGAACGGGGAGCGCCCTGGTTGGGAGGCTCCACTGAGCCCCACTGGAGGTATTGGGCTTGGGCTACGGAAGGGGGTCCTCCCCCTGCACGTTGCCGCCCGTCCTGTCGGCAGCACCCACTGGACCGTGGGAAGGCACCCTGGCCTCCGCCCTAACCAACCGTGTGTTCTAAGGTGCCCGTGACCACTGTCCTTCCAGTCCGTGCCTCTTGCCACTTGGTCTTGGTTTTCTCGCAGGGCGGGCCCAGGGCAGAGAAGCTGGGGCCGTGGGAGGGGGCAGTGCTGGTTTGGCTCACCGGCCGCTGACAGCACGCAGGTCTGATCGCTCTGCTCGATGCTTCCTTGTCTCTGCAGCCCTGGGTGTCTGCTCTGGTTTTGACTGCGGGCCCGGCCATCCCTGCCTTGCTCACAGAGGGGGCGCAGCTGGGTCGGCTATCAAAGGACAAGCGCATCTCTCTTTGTTGAACTGAACTTGATGCCACAGGGGAGCTCCCTGGATTTCCCTTTGACCTGGTGAAATCTGTGCCGAGCGTGCAGGCCACATCTCACCTCTGGGAGACCTGCCCAGGTGACGCAGCCCTTGAGGAGCCGGCAGGGACGCCCCTTCCTGGCGACAGCTTTCCATCGGCTCAGCTGAGCCTGGCCACACCCCACGAGGCAGGCAGGGCTGAGCTTTCCCACCCTTGTCCGGCCAGGGAGCAGCGGCCCTCTTCTCAAGGTCACACGGGAGGTGTGCGCGGTCGAATTCATGGGGTTTCTGTTGTCTGTGGCTCCTGCCTGCCCCCGGGCAGCTTGCGCTGTGCCCACACTGTGAGAGGACGTTTGAGCGCTCACTGCTGTGTCCCTGGTGCTCACCTCTGGCACAATGCCCGACACGCGGGTACCTGCTTGTTAAGTGTTTTGTGATAGGCTAAGGGGCTTCTGGCTCTCGTGCTGTGTCACCACCTCCCGAACCCTGAGCTGGTGCCCCAAGGGCCTTCCACATTTGGGTGAACTCAGGGCTGGCATGTCCTCCAGAGCTTGAACCTAGAAGCAAACAGAGCCAGAGCGGGAAGAGGAACTCCCAACGGTCGCACAGCTGGGCTAGGCTGTGATCCCAGATTCTGGCACATTCCGCGACAATGTACAGCTTCATAACTAGAGAGTGTTTCCTTTTCCTTTAATTGCTGTCTGTGTGAGAGAGGTAAGATAACTACCCCGTATGCTTTTCAAAGATGGGGCCGGATCATAATTTTCACAGCGGAGGATTACCAGGCCCAGAGATGACAATTTATCGATTGCTGCGGCCTCACGAAGTAGCCCACACCCCAGTGGCTTTCCACAGCCCAGGTGTATTGTCTTCCCTTCACTCTTCTGTGGCTGCCTGTGATTCCTTTGCAGACTTGCCTTGGGCCCCCTTGTGTGGCCATATTTAACTGGTGGATTGTCTGGGGCTGGGCTCCCCTGGAGCCCTGGGGTGATCGGTCATCCATTGTCATGTGTCATCCTGTGACACGGCTGGGACTGAGCTTCCTTACAGAGTGGGGAGGGCACTCTAAGAGCGAAAACAAGGTGTAAGCGTGGAGGTCACACCGTGTCCCCTTTACCGCACTCTGCTGAGACCGTGCACCCGTCGCTTAAGTCTGGGTTAGCCTGTGACTGGCTTCGGCCATTCTTGCAGACAGTCTACCTCAGATGGGATTCGATGAATGCAGTAGCTCTTTTTGTCAGAGGTGGGGTGGAGGCAACGGAGAAAGAAAATTTAATGAATGACTCGATAATTGAGTCAGGGTGAGGTGGCTTGGCAAATGGAAGAAGAGCAGGGCTGCATAGGGGGAGTAGCAGGGAGCAGAGCCGGTGGGCAGAGCAGGCGGGCTGCCTCAGCCCTCGGGCTTTCTTCCGCGAGTGAGAGGGCTGATGGAGGCTATCATGCAGGACAGGGAAATAATCAGATGTGCATTTTATTTTTGAGACATTTGTGCTTTAGTGCGATCTCCCTGGTGGTCGAGGGGGAAGGAGAGTGACAGATGGAGGGGACCAGCTAGGAGGCCGCAGTTGTGTCCAGGGAGCACAGGAGATGGAGACGCAGCCGCCTTGGAGGCCACTTTAATAATATTTTGCACGCAGACTTGCCACTTAGAAAAGATAATCCCCGGCGGGAGTGGGGGCGGTGACTGACCGGTATCTGGAGGGAAACGCGAATCTGGCCTCTCGCCTTCTCTCTCCTGTTACCTGAGCCTCCAGTCTACCTTTCAAATCTCACCAGAGAGGAAGGTAGCACTGGCCATTTAGGAGAGTTCAGTGCACTCAATATCTTGCTTGCACTTCAGGGCAATCTTGCGCTAACATTCAGAGAACAACCCCCCCGCCTCCGGCCACAGGTCTGTAAAACGCCTGGCTTCTTGTTGAATGCATTTCGTCCTTGGTTCCTTGTAAATGAAAATGCGAGTTTTACGGGAGCAGTGGCCAACCGTGATTCAGTGTTTGCCCCTTCTTGAGACTGTGGCTTGGAGAGCGGTGAATCACCGGGGGACTCACGCCCCTGTGGGCGGCACAGCAGGGCTCCTGAAGGCCATCACAGGCAGTCTGTTCCTTGCGAGGTGGGTGCGTTGGAGAGGGGCGCAATGGGAAACCGGAAAGAGGGGGTTCATGGGGGCCCCAGAGTCAGAATTGGTTGTCCCGTGTCCCTTGGCCTTTGTCAACCCCTAAATAAGAATTAATTTGGAAACAACCAAAGGGAGTCAGCAAGGAGAGGACTCTGGGTCTTCATAAGCAACGGAAATGTGTTCTTCTTCCTTCGGCGCCACGCCAAGTCTTGCACCAGACCGGAACATTCGGTCATTTGCAGAACTGCAAAAGAACTCAAATCGTCCGGGAGGAATCCCTCCCCCACCCTGTCCAGATGGATGGGCTCTCTGTTGACCTGGCCTTCCAGTGCCTCTCCCCCTAGAGAATCTACTTTCACAGATTCCTGTGGAACAAGCTTTGATGCTGGTGGAAGGAAAGGAGGCAAGTAGGCAAGAAAAATATTTGCATCTGCTACATTTGTCACACAAATCATGGGGCCTTAATGTCTGAAGGGAGATCAGAACCATGTTTGCAGAATGACTGTCAAGGGATGGGGTGATTTAAGCACGTAGGCATCTGGTTTATTTTATGTTTGGTGTTTTCCCGGAAGATTTGTAGGCATGTCTCAGGGTTCGTGCCCCTGTATGTGGGCACTCGCGCTTCCAGATTTACCTTTTGCAAGTAGAAATCTAAGCAATCCGGCCGTTTGAGCATTTCAGTGGTGAATCAACTTTTGTCTTTGTCTTCTTTTTTTAAGATTTTTTATTTATTTATACATATAAGCTGGGGTACAAACCAGAAGCATGGGCCGGCAAGAGTGTTCACCAGAGACAGAGTGGGGAGCAGAACAGGCAGATCGGCGGAAGTACACTGCTGAGGGGAGCAGCCGGCGAGGCAGGAGAGGTCTGCTGTGCCATGTGGGAATCTCCCTGGCTGGCCTCTGCCAACAACTCCACAGCCACAGAGCCTAACCTCTTCACGCCACAGGGGAGGCCCTTTGTGTTTGTTTTATTTTGTTAATTTGGTTCCCACTGAGGGCTAAGTCCTGACGGTGGGGGGTGGGGACATAGCGAAACTGGGAAAGCTATGCTTTAGCTTTAAGAGTCCGCAGGGTAGCCTGACCTGCAAGGCCAAGAAAGGACAATCGCAAAGTGACATTGGAAAGCACAAAACAGCACGATGGTATGGCAAAAACTTGGGGAGGGGCGCGCTAGGCTGTTTGTCAGAGGAAGAGCTGCGGAGGGGTCTGCAGGGGCAGCGACATCTACCATGTTCTGAACTGGAAGAGAAGTCTCAGAGTCATGGGCTCATGCGACCTACTGTGTGCTGGGCTCTGGTCTCAGCTAAGTCCTTTGATAGCTTGGTGAGGCAGGGTTCTCAGCCTCCGCTTCTTACACAGAAGGAAACTGAATTCGAGGTTAGATGATTCCCCGGGACACCTAAGTGATAGGAGACAGAGGTGATATTCAAAACCCTGGATATGAAAGCTGTGCGATGCATCTGAATCCTGAAGCAAGTTTTCCTAACCTGACTCTTGGCAGCGCGGACTGGTGGTGTTGAGACCTGCTTCTGCAAAGAGAAGCTGTGTGATACCCTGCAGGGACTTAACTTCTCTGAGTTTCTGCCCCTGCCTATAAACTGGAGTTAAACCCTATCTTTCGCCTTCATGGGATCAGTGTAAGGCTCAAATGAGGCAAATTAAAGGCATTTGGGATGGGACAAATTCTGTATGCTTCTTGAGTGCAAAGGCTTTCAGTAGGGCTTTAGGGTGCGGTAAAATTCTCGAGGAGGGGCCAGGCAAGAGGCCCAGGGCCTACGACCCTTCCTGGGTGGGGCTGGTGAGATCAGGGTCTCAGGCCTCTGGACAGATGAGCCAGCAGGGCTGGGGAGAGGCGGACCTTGCTTCTGGTCACACAGCAGGCACGTCCCGTCGCTGCGGGCCTTCTTCCCAGGGACACATTGCATTTCTGCGCGGCGGCGCTCCATCCCGGTCTCGCCAAACAGCACGCTGGCACAGCCTTCGGTTCAGAGAATTATTCAGTGCCAACTGAAAGATAAATGGTCGTGGCATTTGTTAATACTGTAAACACCATTTGTTGGCAAACGATAAGCATTATTGATACCCCTAATATATGGAATAGCAAGAACAACGCACCACAAAATGTTAACATCTGCCAGTGCAGAGCAAACAATTAGAAGTAACTTTCATTTGATGCAGAAATTCTGCCATAACAAAAGGTGCTGCTGCAGATGAATATGACACGGAGCCAGGTTTTCACTTGGAAAGGCAGAGCAATACTTTCGTACAGAACGCCAGCTAAAGTTCTTTTAAGCATCTCTTTGTCAAAAATGACTCTCTGACACCAAATACAGGGGAAAGTCGGGGAATTGAGATGGTTATTAAATCTGACCTTGATCAGATTTTTATTATGTCAGAAAAAATGGTTCTTAAGAGAGAGAGCTGTCATGGGATTAGAGTCCATCTACAGCGAGACGTTTCCATGGCAACAAATCAAACACCATTTCCTCTGACTACCGTCTCCTGCTTCCGGAGTACGAACTTAGCATTGAATAATTAGAGTAAGACACAGTAATGTTGTGTAAAGACAAAAAACCAGAAGAATCAATCTGAGGCAGTGAATTATTTTCAAATGGCAATTAGCCCCGTCAGTGTGGCTGTGCAGCTCGAGCTGGCCGTGACAGGTCCCACGTAGGTTTTGGGTTTTACAAATGGAAAGCATAATTTTTTTTGTCACGCTCAACCTTTAAAAAAAAGAAAGCCCGAGCCAAGCCATAATTCTACCCAAGTTAATGAAGTCTGAAAGCTGTGGATGAGGCTGCAGTGGGTAGTAGCATAGGAATCTCCACCTGAATTCTCCTCATGTTTGCGAGATCTGAAAACATACTTGATACCGGCGCGTGCTTAGTGTCCCACAACCAATGAGCTATCTAAATTCATAGGCTCCAATGTCACACTCCTAAAATCTTGGTGGAAAGTTAAACTGGTGTGCGCAAAGCCACTCAGAACTCGGGGAGATGCCTGAACCTTTCAGCGCTCGGTGGGTCTGCCGTGTTCTCCTCTAATTGCATTAAGGGCGTATTGTTCTCCGCAGAGAGAGTGCCTGGGGAGTTAAGCTCGTGGATGGCATCAGATGTTCACTACTGGGTTGCGTTTTTCCCCAGATGTTTTCCATTTCTTCCAGAAATGTTTCATCCCCACGGGGAGAAAAGAGACTCCAAGCTCTGCGTTCACGCCAGGAGAACATGCTGTCTCGCCCGTGTCGCCCAAGTCATAACGAGTGAACTCATCAACGCGGCCAATCTATTCCCACCAAGGCTGTTGCTATCAAGGGCCTCAGGGCTGGGGGCGCTGGATGCCCCCCCATACACTCTGCATACTCCCTACACTTGTTTAGCCCATTTAGGTCTCACCCAGCTTGCTGTCGGAACTGCCCCCCGCCCCATAATGTTGTTTCTTGGCTGAGTGCAAGCTGGGAACAGTTTTGTGTAGACTTTTTTACACCTAGAGGAAAGATTTTGTGTAATTAGACATCGAGAAAGCCACCAGCTCGGAGAGAAATGGAAGAAACCCTCGCTGGCATACCTGAGCCTAGAGTCAAGGAGCGAAATTGGCTGGTCTTAATGTAAAAGATTCTTGAATTTTCCTTGCTTGTCTCTATTTCCAGGATCCCCTTGCCCTGACCTCTTTGTTATGCAAGCTCATGCTGTTGCCTATGAGCTGGGAAGCTCGAGAGAGCTCCAGAAACTTCCACCAAAGGATAGGAAGCAAGGGGGGGGGGCTTTAATAGCCACCTTATTCATTCATTTTTTTTCATTCTCTCACTTATTTAGTCATTGGGAAAATACATATTGTGCTCTCTCTAGTATGAGGCACCCAGAAAAGAGAATGCTTCTGGAAGCCGAGCAGCATCTAGCAGACCCCTGCATGGGAGGCAGCGTGGACTCATTCTCAGTGAGACTAAAAATGAGGTGATACGGGAGAGGCATTTCACAGCTCACATGGCTGTGAGAACAGACCCCTCATCTCCTACTAAGGGGGAAAGTGTCCTGACCCAGCGACCCCGGGGCGGTCTCTCTGGCATGGCTTGGCTGTTACTGGCTGCTTTTTGGACAGGCAGCAGCAGAAAGGGCCACAGACATGGTTCAAATTCTGCCTCTGTCCCTCCCTGGCTGTGCCCCCAGGGGTTGATGGCTCCACTTCCCTGGGCATAAGTTGTCTCCCTTGTAAAATGGTGTCAGTATCGGCCTCGTTGGGTGTTGCCAAGAGCACAGGTAATAAAATCTAAGGTGCCCCGGGGGCGGAGCTGCTGGACAGCTTGACACTGTTACTAGAATGCCAAAGAGTCGGTGTCAAGTGCATTTTCTGGTGAGGCCTTAAAATGAGGTTGACCCCAAGGAATTTGTGATGCTGGCTCTAGGAGAGGCATTCTTTAACAACCAGTGTAAAAACGGGTAGCTTATAAGAATGCCTTGTGCTATATGACATTTCAGCTCTCTGGTACATTCTCGGGCTTGGAAAGGTAAGACAAACATTGTTTCCACCTTCATTTTCCAATTCATTTTATTGCATGAAATCTCTTACGTGCAGATTGCTAGATGCTTTAAAACATGGAACAGTTACCCACTTAGGTGCTTGACCCCACACATTCCAATGGTCTCAGTTTCTTTTATTCCAGAACAACTTAAATGTGATCTCTGTGCTAGTGGTGAAATAGTTACCTTAGGTCCATTCTAATGCTGCTGATAGTTGCCGGCAGTTAAGAAGGTGACAAGTGCAAGTGTCCCCTGACAAACCACGTGTTGTGGTCTCACCGAGAAAAAATGTACAAGGGCTGCTGCCGTTCAGTGAAATGGTTACGTGACAGCGTCTTGGCACAGGGTTAGCAGCTGGAAGAAGAGGCTGTGCATCTGGAGAACATGCTACCCCTGGGGACTGTTCGTGGGCGCCCCTTGTCGGGAGTCTCTTGGGTTACTCTACTGCACCCCAAGTTCTCGGCAACTCGAGAGCTCGGCCACCACCCTCTGTGGCCTCTTCCTCACTGGATCCCAAATTCAGCTCCCTCGCCACCTGTTCAGTAAAAAGACTGAGCCCCCCCCTCCCCCCCAACAATTTTTGTTGTTGACTTGTATGAGCTCTTTATATATTTTGGAAATTAGCCTGTTGCTGGATGTATCATGAGTCAATATCTTCTTTTAGTCGTAGGTTTTCTTTGTGTGTGTGTGTGTGTGTGTGTGTGTGTGTGTGTGTGTGGTGGTTTCTACCTCAGTGTGAAAGCTTTTTAGTTTGATGTATCCTATCCCAGCTGCTGGGGGACACGCGGACCTCATTCAGAGGCTACTCCAATCACCTGATCGGCGTGCGTACTTGACGGCTCTTACCTGGCTTACCTGCCAGCAGACCAGGTCTGCCAACAAAGTAGGACGCGGCAACTGTCAGAGAGGGTGGAAGCGCTTTCCACAATGTAACACTGCAAAGGCCCCCATCTGTGGCCCCGCCACCAGAGTCTCTGCTTGGAGCACGGAGGGGTGAGCCATCACCAGGGCGGGAAGCTGCATGATGGGCAAGCTGGCCTGCTGGCAGGAAGGGCAGGGTGGAAAGGAAATTGAGCCTGGTGGTCCCCCAAAACCAGAGTTATTAGATGCTGGAAACTGGGGTTGAGGTCCAGGTCTGTCTCTAACTTATGGTGTGCCCTGGGGGTGTCTCCTCTCTGAGGGCCACCGGGTCTCCATAGAGGATTGCATCAAACCTGCAAACCAGGATTTAGAGACGCTCGCTGGCTGTTACCCTGTGGACAGCCAAAGAGCCCCGAAGGGAGAGTCGCGGCCTCTGCGGCCCCTTGAAGGCCCTGGCTTGTTCTCGCACCGGGGAAGGCCTGCGGAGGTTTCATGTCCTGAGGTGGTTTCTGGTTTTATGTTCCTGGCCATGCAGTTACATCTGCTTTTTTTTTTTTAATCTCTAGGAGAGAGATTGCTGGACCACATGATATTTCCAATTTTAGATTTTTAAGGAGACTTCATATCTTTCTCCACAGGGGCTGCACCAATCTACAAGCCAACTGACAATGAACGAAAGCTCCTTTTTTTGCCACACCCTCGCCAACACTTGATTCCAGGCTTTTTGATCTGGGCCATTCTCACAGGTATGAGGTGATGTTTCATTGCGGTTTTGATTTGCATTTCCCTGATGATAAAGGGTAATGGACATTTTGTCATGTGCTTGTAAGCTGTTGCCTGTTGTCTTTGCAGGAGTGTCTATTCAAATCCTCTGCCCCTTTTTTGATTGGTTCTTCAATTTTTGTTGTTGAGCTCTTTATATATTTTGGAAATGAACCTCTTGTTGGATGTATCATGAGTCAATATCTTCTTTTAGTCATAGGTTCTTTTTTGTGTGGTGGTTTCTACCTCTGTGCAAAAGCTTTTTAGCTTGATGTGTCCCATTGATTTTTTGGTTACTTTTGTTTCCCTTGGTGGGCCTGAGGGGTGGGGCCATAAGTGCCCAGGGCATATGCAGTGGGTCGTCGCAGCTACGTGGCTCACATGCACTTTCCTGTCAGGGAAGCGCATTTCTTCCTCTCTCCCCTCCATGGCCTTTCCAACACCGCCGTCACCGGCCTCCCACAGAAGGCCTTTTGGGCTTCCATGGCCTCGTGCTGCTCACTGCTGACTCCCTCCCTGTGACTGCATGTGCTGTTTAGGTTGAATCGCATCCCCCCAAATCCCTATGTTGAAGTCCTAGCCCCTAGCACCTCTATTAGGACCTAGTCTTTGCAGGTGGAACCATATTTAGACAAGGGAATTGGGGAGACCCTAGCCGGTACAACTGGTGACCCTCCAGAAGGGGGGACATTGAAACAGGGTCCATGTGTGAACAGGGAGACGGCCCTGTGTGGGTGAAGGCCGATATTGCCATGACGCTTCTCCAGGCCAAAAACCAATCTGCTGACACCTTGACCTTCCAGGCGGGCCCTCAGCTGTCAGACTACATCCCCGCTGTTGACTCGGCCCGTTTGTGGCGCTCTGTTATGACGGCCTCTGGAACGCGCAGACTCGCCTTCTTCCTCTGCCACGTGAACTTGTGCTGTCACATGAGCACTTATCCTTTAGCAAAACCCTCAAGGGTTGGGATAGGCTTGTGCCAGTGTGCTTGGAAAGTGTGGTTCAGGAAGAACGTTCTAGCCTGGGCTTTGCTAGGAGCTGGCTGTGGGACTGAGGGCAACACCCTTCCTTCTCTGTAAGTGAGATATTGTTTCAACTGGTAAAATACTGATCCTTGTGTTTAGGGGGTGGAACTTTTCTTTTTCACAGCAAAATTCTTCATCTTTTTTGTGGAATTCCAGTAGATAAAGAAGAAGGGGCAGAGATCCCAGGCCACAGTTCCCAACCCTGTTCTCCTCTCCTGTCCGTCGCTCCCTCTCGAACCTACAGTACAGTCCATTACTGAGAACCAGAGACCCCTTTGAGGGCAGGTGCTGCTCTCTCCTGTGGGGTCTGCCCAGGGCCCTGTTCCTAGTGTGTTGAGTTCAGTGGCATTCTGGTCACTGCCCAGGGGGCTCTCAGAGTTGGCAGATATGTCAGCTGTGGTGACTCACAGAGAGGTCACCTGTGACTGGGGCCGAGTCCAGGGCCTGTCTCTCTTGGAGTCGCCAGGTGCTCAGGTCAGTGCGGCCCCTGAGTGGGCTTGGATGCGGCTTGAGGAGGACTGGGTGGCTCTTGCTTCTCTTGTTCTTGTCAGAGCTGTGGGGCCTACTCTGGAAAAACTGGGCCAGAGTCATTTCCTAGCTGTGGAGGCCAAAGCTCAAGCCAACCTCAGAGCCTCTGGTCCTTTGAGCAAATCCTACATGGGCTGGGAAGGGGACAGAGGAAAAAGGCCCAGCTGGAGGCCCAGGCCCCTGGAGTGCTACTCCCCAAGAAGACTGGGCTGTGCCCCACAGTAGCGGTTTCGTCTGTGGTGGCTGCTGTTCCTCCCTTCCCACACCTCCCAAAAGCCGAGACTTTCTAAAATCACAGGTCTTGAAAGCTTATCTCTCGGTCCAGCCGCTGCCTCAGAGTCTTCTGAACAGTGCCCTCCAGGCAGACACCCCCAGTCTCTCAGAACGAGAGTGAGGCGAATCCCACTTGCCATTTCTGAGGCGGGCGCTGGGCTAGGTGCCCACTAGTCTATACAATGACCCTGGCTGGGGACATTCCAGGTGCCCATGGAGCCTCTGGCCCTGGCTCAGCCATCGGACATGGCAGGGGTGACATTTGTGGGGCACCTGGAAGAGCAGCGGGCCTAGGGCAGAGTGTGATGAGGCTGCCCGGTCCTCCCACCCGAAGAGCCAACCAGAAAGATGATCTCATCCAATAAAAGAGAAAAACGACCCCTACATTACTCTTAAACGGTGTTTAGATAATTTTGGGTAACGAGAGCCATAATGGTTATATTGCACAAATAATAAAAATTGAGGAGTGCCGCGCATCTGAGCTGACCATATGGGAAGCATCAGGCCTGGCAGCAGGGGCACAGGCAGAGATGGCTGGGAGAAGAGCCAGGGCGCAGCAGCCTGCTTTTCCTGGGGGACAGAGCCACTCCTGTCCTCCCTTGGGAGAGTTCGCTAGTTCAGTGTGGCTTCTCGAAGCAGATACGCGAGGCTGAGACTCCTGACTGGCCCCGAGCCTCTGTTAGGCGCAGCCCTGGGGCAAGACCTGGGGAGGGGAAGTCAGGGCCCAGGAAGCCACGGTCCACAGCAGGCACTGTTGTGGGCGCGAGTCCTGCTCACTGGCCCAACCACCTTCTCCACTGTCACAGGAGCGTGCCCTGGGCCTTCCCGCCTCCGGCCCTTTGTTCTCACCGCGCTGTCCAGCAGTGCCACCTCCAACCTTCCTGTGGCTTTCTGTCAAAATGAAACTTGTCTCAAAGACACGTAGCAGGTGACATCTCCTCAGGAAGCCGTTCCTGGCACCAACCCTCCCACTGCCCAGCCCTGTCTAAATTAATCTGTCCCTGTACTGTTTTGAGCTCTCTGAAGCCTCAGCGATTCTGTTGGGACGTTTCTACTTGAGCTGCAGGTCCATTTCACCACTGGCCTGTGAGCTCCCTGGGCCAAGCACCCTGTTAGGCCTGCTGTGTCTGCGGCTTTGTTCTCTCCTCCCCACCCCTCCCCCCAAACAATTTAGTTCTACAGTCAGATTTCTAGGGATTGCTTGCTTTAGTGTTAGAAAGACCCCAGAAAGCAAGTCATTTTACCCCCTCAGTTTAGAAGTGTGAGGAGAGAGGAGACATGACTTGTCCAGGGTCACAAAAGAAATCCACTGCAGGCCCCAACTCCCAGTTACCCCTTGGTCATTGTGTCCCCCGCCTGTGTCCCGCTCACTCAGTCAGCCAGCTGCGGCCAGGCTGCTTGTGAATGGCCAGTGGGTGTGCCAAAGGGCTTGGCCATTTTGGGGTTTCCTGGCTCTAATTTTTGGAAAGCAATTTATCACAGTTTGTCATTCATTAAAGTAGGCTGCCCTTTCAATGTGTGGAGCACAAACTGTTTAAATAATTCACTTGATTCTACCTTTGACTGAATAGGTAAATTGCTAAAGCAGTTGGGACCCAGAGATTCCAGAGCAGAATGTCAAAAATCTTCTCGTCAAAGCCTCTGAATGATAGTTGTTAATGTTGATGAGAGTGTGGTAAGACTGGCACTCTGGAACATTCTAGGGATTGTGAAAATTGGAGCAAATGCCTTGGCGTTGCTTTGCATGTCATTCACTGACCAACAGACTCACTTATTCACTCTCACATTCATTTATATGTTCATTCTGTGTAGCTGGGCTCTGACCGAGGCCAGGTCACTCTGTGTAGTGAAATCCCCCTTCCCTAAGCCGGGCTATGCGCTCGGATTTGGTCACCCTGGTTCTCCCTAAATAATCACTGGGAAAGACAAAGTTCTCTACTCAAAAGAGCCTCTGCAGCATTATTTGTAAAAGTGGTCAATGGAAGTTACCTAAAGGGGACTGCTGAAATGACTCATGGCGTCCTTGGTGGTATATGATACTGCAGTGTAAACGGCTGGCTACGGAGATGATGTAGAAGCATGAAAAATGCCGACGATCAGGGAAAATACCTGCTCCAAAGCAGGACCATCTAGAACACTGTTCTATCTGCACACTAACTGTATACCTACAAAGAGGGGCTGGGAAGGGCTTCCTCAAAATGAAAGTGACGGCTGTGTTGTGAGTGCGTCTGTTTTCCAAATTCCATATGCTGTGGCATGATTGATTCTGTTTATTCACTTAAAGGGAAACAAAGCCCAGTGTCTGCTGTCCAGTCAGTGCACTGCAGTTTTGCTCTGCAACCAGCAGATGGCGCTGCCCCACTTTCTGTTTCCTGGCATTCCCACAGCAGCAGAAAAGCCTTGGTTTCAGCCTGAAAGACCGCAGATCCTCTGCATTTTTATTTAAATATCTAACCGTGACTGCTCCAGCACCCCATGAGCCCTGGAAGCTATTTCTGATCCAGCTTTATGGAACCTGAAGCTTATATATTTGGGGGACCGCTTTGAAAAAAATAATCCAAAATTATAAATACAAAATCAGGCGCAGAGTGTGGGAAGGGGTCCCTACAAACAAGGACCATTTAACCGGATGTTTGTTAGCGTCCCAGTAAATGCTCCTGAGATGGTTGCTGCTTCACAGCCCATGCGGCTGGGGGAGTAAAGGCATTGCCAAGACCACCAACTCTTTGCGGCGGGAGGCGCCATCCCTTCACGCTCATCAAGCATGGGTACAGGGGCATTGTCTTCTCTGTTCCTCTGACTAGTGTAATGTTTAATGTCTGTTAGACACTCAGGTCTTGGGTGTCTCAGGAAAAGAAGCCGAAGTAGGGCTAGGAGGTCGTCTCGACCTCAAACCCACTTTGTGGAGAAGGGGAGGCTTGAAAGTGATGCCTCTTTTGTCCGTTCCCCTGAGGGCATGAGCTGGCGAGAGGGCAGTTGGCCAGAAAGCCTGCTGTGTGGGCGGGGTCTTTTCTTTCCCACTCAGTGGCTACCTGGTTCAGTTCATCTCTGGGTACCAAAAAGTCTGAATGATGCAGTCCTGTTTGTTTGGCAGATAGCAGGTCCCTTCGGTGTGAAATAGTTGAAGGCGGTTCTCCCTTTAAATTCTCCTACGGGAAATTGGTTAGTCTGTGGTTGCCCTATTCCAGTGCCTTTGTGTATTTCACATGCAGGAGGTTCCCATCCTCTTTGATACGAAAATCCCAGTGGTTGACTACTTTGCTCTTACCTTTCTGTCTGTCAGATGGTCAACCCCCTTTCCTGGCCATACCACATTCTAGCAGCATATCACAGCTTATTCTGGTCTCTGTTGGGTCAATGAGTTCTGGTCCCTTTGCCTTTTATAACTTATCCCAAAGGATACCTGCACACTGAGACACTTCCCCCTTGTCTTGCCCCCCTCACTGTATTATTTGGTTAGGCTACGGGGCAGTGAGAAATAAACCCACACATCAAATGCCTGACAACAGTAGTTTATTTCTTGCTCTTGTAACAGTACAGGATCACCCCAGATTGACAAGGACTCTCTCTGTTCTACTTAGTCATTCAGCGATCCAAGTTGAAGGAGGCTCTGTCTTCTTTAGTATATGGCTGTCAGTGTCACCCTGGTTATCTCCAACATAGGCAGACAGGGAAAAGCATAGAAGAGTGCATGCTGGGGTTTTAAATGGGCCAGGCTTAGAATGGGCATGGCTTGCTTCTGCTTCAATTCCGCTGGCTAAATCTCAATCCTGTGGTGATGTATAATTGCAAGGAAGGCTGGGAAATGTAGTCTTCTTGTATATTTAACAAGAAGAGGAAATAGATTCTTGTGAATTGGTAGCAGTCTCTGCCACACCACAAAGAACAGCAGATAAAAGTGAGTGTTCTTGGTTCTTCCCAGACATTAATTTTAAGATATTTGAGTAAGAATGTCTTTACTGTGCACTGAAATCAAATCCTATATACATGTATATGTGTACCATACATGTATATATGTATATTATACATATGTGTGTCTATAATGAAGAACAAAAATGAAAACTCTAATCTTGTTGAAAATAGGACACACCTTTCATTGTGACCCCCAGAACTAAGATGGGAAGTCACAAAGTAGACGCTGGGCATGACTCCAGTAGGGGATAAATGCCATTGCAGAACTTGGGGAGAGCTGACAGAGCACACAATTCTCTAAATTAATTGGTCAACACTGAGAGCAAATCCAAGAGTCCTTTACTTGGAACAGACGGACCTAGGTGCCTGTTTGACTGCAGGGCCTCCTGAACCCCCTGGGTACTTTAAACTGGCAGCAGAGGTGGGAATGAGCGATAAAACAAAACTCACAGCTACTCCATACATGTGCCACATGTAGAAGAGAACAAGTGGGTGTTAAGGCCATTCTTTGTGACCTTAAAAGAAAGACAGGTTAAAGCACCTCTCAGCTCCTCTGCAGCACACACAGAGCACATCAACAAACCTACCCTACCATCTTCTCCCCTGAGACAGGAATCATAACGGAGTTTACTAGCAAACAGGCTTTTCTGCTAACACAGAACATAGCCCTGGGCCCTCTTCCTCATTGTTCCTTTCAAATGTCTAGTCCAGAAGATTTCTGGTCGCTGAAGGATGACTAATAATGAAAAAGGAACCAGGGGATCCATATAGAAATATCATGAAATGGCGGGAAATAGCAGAACAAAAGGTAAACCTCGCTTACCCGGGACAGACATTTCGATGTGGAGCTGCTGGAAATCATGACTATAAATATTTGTCTAAGAATTCAAAGAACTTAACAAAAGAAGTCCTTGGTGAATTAAAAGCTCAACGCAGAGGCATAAGGAATCAAGAAAGGCACGGAAGGAAATTAAATTGCGCTGGCTGAGTCTAGGACACAAAGTGAAAGAGAAAACTAAAATCATCACGGAATTAGGCAGCCGTGCAGAGAGTGGTGACTGACAGCATAGCATCATCCTGCTGTGAACTGATGTAATAGCAAAGCTGATGACAACAGCAACATGCATGGTAGCCTTGAGACAATTGAGCACAATGACATGGAAATTTTTAAAAATTGAGACAAATTGTAGCTGTGGAAGTCGAGCAGACCCAGCAAAAGCACAAATGTTTTCTTCTTGCAGAAAAATCTTAAAAACATTAGAAACTATTCAAAGGTGTAATTTTAAAATCAGAAATGAGAAGATAGTGGAGAAATGCTTACAAAGTCTTCAGGAAAAGACAGTGTGACCCAGTAAATCTTGCCTAGATAAATTGCCTTTCAACTCTAATGGCAGCAGCAAATATTCCCAAGTATGCAAGAATTGAGGGAGCATAACTCCCATGAATACTTTTTTGAAGAAGCTAGAAAATGAAATTGAGCCATAAAATGAATGGGGAAACCTGTGGCAAAAATATCTAAAACTATGGTCAAAGGTTAAAACAATTATAGGAATTACCATTAAAAGACAAAATGTATATGTAGTCAACCACAACAATGGAGAAACACTAACACAACCACAGAAGTTAAGGGGCAAAGGGGAGAGAACATGACATTGTAAACACGAGCTGGCTTTCTTATTTTTCATAGAGGGTCAAAAGATGTTTTTGAAGGGTGGCTGTTAATATTTGAAAGGTATAAATGTCTTTAATTATATAAAGTTAACTACTAAAAGAACTAGAAGAACTAAGACTCATAGCATCTTCTGCAAAACGAAGAGGTAGAGGGAAGGGGAAACTAGGAGGAGGGCTTAAATAAAAATATTATTAGCAAACTTGAAACAAATGATAAATGGGGGATAATAAACTTCACAATATATGACTGATAAAGAAATAATTTCCTTTATATATGAAGAGTTTCAGCAAATCAGTAAGACAAACCTGTCTCTCTTCTGCTGAAATCCCCAGTTACTACCCTTCTCAATCTGAGTCTCAGCCAAAGTCCTTACAGTGGGCTGCAAAGGCCTCACATGCTCCGTGTCACACCCCACCCTTCTCCGGCGCCCCTGTACTAGCTCACTCTGCTCCAGCCACACTGACCACGTCACTTGCCTCCAACAGCTCTCACCTCAGGGTCCTGCTGTCCCCACACCTGTCCTTCTTGTCTCCCAGATGTCTGTGTGGCTCACTTGTTCACCTCCTTTAAGACTTTGCTCCAATATCACCTTCTTGGTAAAGACACGCATGTCCATGCTATTTAAAGTTGTAGCCCTTCAGTCGCATCCTTCCCCCCTTTCTCACCCTGCTTCATTTCCCTCCACAGCGCCAGCCAGCCAGTGTATCGCTCATTGCTTGTTTATTATGTTTCCTTCACTGCCATGTCCTCAGTGCCTACGACAGTGCGTGGCCCATGAGACAAACCAAATGAATAGTTATCAAATGAAAAGATATGAACAGTCAATTCGCTGAAAAGAAATGCAAATGAAATGCACTTTTAATTTAAATTTTTATGTGCTTACTTAATAGAGCACGCAGATTGTTCAGAATCAGTGTGTGTAGAGCTGTTCCGTTGCTTCCGATGCTGCCACGAATTTCCAGTGGATAGATGTGCTGGAGTTGACTTTACTGGCCCCCTATCGATGACCATTTCTGTTACTTCCAAAAGTGTCTTATTGCGAATATTGCTGCATTTGTGGGGAAAGGATAATCTTTTCAACAAATGGTGCTGAAACAATTGAATATTCAAATGCAAAAAGCTGAACCTTTCCTACAATCGCACTATCAGCAGAAATGAACTTGAAATGGATCACAAGCCTAAATGTAAAACCTAAAACTATAAACCTTCTAGAAGAAAACAGAGGAGAAAATCTTGGTGACCTTGACTCAGACAGAGATGTTTTAGATAGGATGCCAAAAGCACAAGCCCCCAAAGAATCCCTTGATAAACTTCATCCAAATGAAGAATTTCTGCTCTCGAAAGGATACTGTTAAAAGAATGAAATCACAAGGCACAGAAAATATTTGCAGAGCACATATCTGATGAAGGACTTATATCCAGAATATAGAAAGAACTCTCCAAAGTGTATAAAAGAAAACAAACAGCCCTCTCTAGGCAGCCTAGTGCCTTAAGGGGCTGCGGCTCGTGTTCTCCCGGAGACTGGCTGCAAACAGTTATGTCATTCATTCGCACAACAAATATTTGTTGAGTATCTGTTCTGGGCCAGACTTTATTCAGGTGCACAAAACAATCGTGGAATACTCATTCTTGCGGGGGCAGCGGGGCAGAAGGAAATGAACAGATTGACATAGAATAGTAGTCGATAGACTGGAGGCTTCCAGATAATTCACATATTTGATTAACCCTGTCCACGGCCACTAAGAAGCGAGGCCTTTCGAGTGAGCGGACAGCAGGCGTAGATGCACGGAGGCCCTCGCTTCCCGACCCATTCAGTTTGAGCCTCTCTCCCTCACTTGGCACCCGCCTCTGTCTCTCTTCTGGAAGTAGTAACGTCCCTTCTGACCTGCAGCTCCTTCCTCTCTGTCCTCCACGGGTGGGAGCCGGGGACTCCCAAAGGAGCATCTGCGTTTCCTGTGGCCAAGGGCACACGGTGCGAGCTGGGAAAGCCGCGTGGTGTTTGAGGCCTGCGTTCCAACAGCACCCAGCTAGCACTTTGAAAAGCCCGCGCTTTATTCTAAGTGTTACTACCACTGCACGCACAGCTGCTGCGTCTGCAGTACCCTCTGTCGCGCGGACCTCCTCTGCCCCCCGGGGAATGTCCAGTCAGCGGACGCACAGCAGTTCTTTGGGAAGGCTCCACTCTTAAATCACCACCTAGGCCCAACCCCTGCAATCCCTGCAATGTCTGGGCATCCCAGGGGAGACTGGGGGTGGAGACACAAAAAGGACTCGGGAGATTGCCGCGGGCCAGTGGACGCTGACAGTGGGGCCACAGACACTCGGTGCCTGGGGCGCCTCCCTAGACGTGTGTTTCTCCACTGTGAGTATTGAAACAGCCCTGCTCTCGCCACCTACTTCCCTTGTCCTTCATTTTTCTGTATGGCACTTCCTGTCATCGGACATATTGTTTGTTTTCTCATTCATTCATAGATATTTCCCCTCGCGAGGACCTGAGCTTCACAGGAACAAGACTTTCATTTGTTCATTTAGCAGAGTGCTGGGCTCATAGGATGTGCTCAGTAGATGTTCTCGAAGGAAGAAAAGATGGAGGGAAGGGAGAGACGGGTCCAGCCGGGATTTGGCCAAATCCACAGAGAGAGTGTGAGAGAAGGAGAGTAGAAGGGAGGTGAAGGCAGTGGGGTGGGAGGGAAGAAGGAAGGAGGGAATCCTGTCAGCTCAGAGGGCTCTCTCACCTTTTCCCTTCTGACTGACCAGGCTGGTTGGACCAAAGAGCAGAATTTGTCCCACAGGGTTGCCCAGTCCTGAGGGAACCATCCACCCCCGCTGAAGCTCTACCCGTTTGGTGCAGATGAAGCAAAACTGCTGTCATAAAGATGTGCTCCTCCAGGTTTCTCCCCAATGCCTATGGAGGCAAGAATGCCCTTTTCTAGAAAACTCTCTCTTTCCCATGCTGCATTTCTTCCCTTATTAACTCTCCAATGCTCTGAGTTGGGGCTGCCTCCACTGTGAGCTCTCAGAAGATGTTGACTGACTAGCTAAATTATGCTATTGATGTGGTGTAATTAATACTAATGACTTATCATGAGAATTACAGATATGTATCCGTGTCTAGGAAGTGTCAGTGACAAGAGAATTAAGGTGTCAGTTCTCATAAAACATGAGCAAAAAACTCCTCAGGGTAATTGGAGACAGTTACCTTCTCTCTCAGCAAAAATGCCCTTGAATTATATTGGCACAAGCTTGTGAATCTTCTGGTCTGTACTCCTCTCTGGTCTGCGTGAGCAGGTAATATTAAAATTCCACGTGCCGCACCGCCGCGGTGTTCTCAGAGAGAGCCAAACAGGAGGCTGCCGGTCCAGGTGTGAGGAGCGTGTTGGGCAGAGCTGGGGACGGTTGGCAGCGCGAGCAGCATCCGTGGGTGATGGATATCCCGGCAGACGAACATATAGATTAGCATCCTGGGGTTAATTTCACTCTGTAGATAATTAACATGTCCTTATTTTGGAAATAAATGCTTCTGCAGTTAAAATAAATGTATTTAATTAGCAGAGACATTTAGTTCTGAAGTGGGAGGTGAATGTACTAATGGAATAAGTGGTTATATAAACATTTTATATTCCAAACCTAAGTTAAATGCATTTCCTTCCAGCCACATGTGCGGGAGGTGGAGCTTCAGGGTAAGACCTCACTGCTGCCCGGCCCCACGGCGCGTGCCCGGTGCCAAGTTGTGGGCCGAGGTTGCCTGATTGTCTGACCTCTGTGTTCTGGGTCAATGCCGTCGTCCTGGCCCGAGGGTCCTGCCATGCAGCCGGTGTCACCTCGCTGCCTCGAGCGTTGGCCTCTCCTCACACTGCCTGCCAGGTGTTCGCTCTTCCCGCACCAGGGCGGCTCCTGGCTCTTCGTGAGGCCTGAGTCACCTCTGACTAGACTCTTGCCTCCCACATTCAAGCCTCTTTAATCAAGCGTGTCAGGCGCGAGTCCCGCCGTCTCCCTGACAGCCGGCCCTGCTGTCGGCCGCTTGCAGCTGCCTGCCTTCTGCTGTCGGTCTCCTGCACCTACCCCCAGTCCGCATGTACTTTTCCTCCGGAGGCAAGACGGTTGAGGAAGGTCTGTTTCTTGTCGCTACCTCCGTCCAGTCCAGTTTGCTCTCCACGCTGCCACCAGGCGTCCTTCACAGACCCGCCTAAGCTCCACCCCGCCGCCTCAAATTGCCCTCAGGAGAAAGCTTGGGCCTAATCCCCCCCCTTGCCTTCATGTTCCTCCAGGCTACTGAGCCCCTCCCAATAGCCCTTGGGGTCCTCAAAGCCTCTGTTCAGGCTGTCGCTGTGGCTTCTGGCTGCGGATGGACGCAGCCCTGGATCCCAAGGAGACTCGCTGTTCAGTGCCTTTCTTCTCCCCTCGCCCCCACAAAGCAGTGTTCCATCCCCGGGGACCCCTCCTGTGGCTGGGGCTCTGACTATGGGGCCGTCTTCTTTTGCTGACGTGTTCTGAGGGCCTTGCCTTGAAGGTTGGCCTGCTCCTGGGCCCCAGGTCCCTAAGGGCGCCTCTGGGGAAACAGCGCTCCCTTAGTCAGACCTCTTGATTTTGCTTTGGGTGAAGCTTCTCCTCCAGAGCCTGCATTGCAGCCTGGGGGTGACAGGAGTGTGAGGCAGCTCTGCCCACCCCCACCCAAGCAGCACCCAAACTTCTGGGAACGTCTCCTTCCTCTGGTGCTCCAGGGAGCCAGCCCCGGCCCTTGCCCCTCTTTCTCCGAGAGAAATGTTCTGAGCCTCCCTGCTGGGGCTCCTGCGTGCACTCACCAGTGCCACTCACCCACACGCAACCGCATGTGTGCCCCTGGTGCACACACACGTCGTTGCTCCTTGGCCCAAGACCAGGCACAAACCACAGGAAGGGTCTCAGGAGGAAATGTCCGGAGCAAATGTCGATCTCCACGGCTCTAGAGAGCAAGCAGATGGCGGAAGTCTTTGAGGTCCAGCAGGGTCAGAGGCCCGGGCTGATGAAGAAAAGTTCCCTGGGCTCAGGCCAGGGCCCGGGCCAGGGATCACTGGATCGAGGGGACTTGATTGTGCTGTGAACAGTTATCGAGCGCTGGCTTCAGACCAGGTGCGCTCTTCAGTGTAGGCAGTGGGGGTGCGGCTGTGAACGAGAGCGCTGCCATCTTGCAGGGTGAGAGTCCTGCCTTGTGAATGGCTCTGCCTGCCACGCCCTCCTCCCCACTGCCAGTCCTGGCTCACGTCCTCTTTCATCCACCATGTCGACAGATAATTGTTTGGTACCTGAGGGTGCTGGTCGGGCACAAAGCGGGCAAGTCCTGGTTCCCGGCCCTCAGAGTTGAATGGAGGAGACAGATACCAGTGTGTGACTTCAGACATTTTAACTGCTCTCACATGAAAGTCTCTTCAGGACACCTTGGGGACACAGGGGAGGGTAAGGTCACTTCTTCTGCGTTGGTTGACAGGCAGAAGAGGCTTTGCCTTGAGCTAAGTCTTGACAGACAGGGCGACGGCCTTTGAACAGACTGAGCAGTCAGCTTTCCAGGCCTCGGGAGCCGGAGCAGCAGACAGAGAGCCAGGGTGTAGTCTGGGCATTCAGGAAACTGCCAGGACTTCAGTGAGACCAGGAAAGGGGGAGAGTGCTGAGAAGGAGAGGGGAACATCAAATGAATGAGTAATGCCACGGGCCGACTTCCCGATGAATGAATGCGGGGAGCACAGGCGGTGACGGCAGGTATCGATGGGTGTCTGGTCCCCGAGCTCAGCGGGCTGGGTTGGGTCTAGCCTGGGGTCAGAGCAGGTGGTGTCGGTACTTTCCCCATGACCTATTTTCGTTATTCATATCTTTTACATTATTGTGAGTTCCCCATAAGTTACCCACCACCTGTTCACCTGTGGAGCCATCACCATAGTCCTCCGTGCTCCCCTCCTCCCCCCTCTTAAGCCCTACCCCTCCCCTCCTACCCTGCTGAATGTCGCTTTCTTATTTGGCTCCCCTATATTCCTGTTATAAGTGAAACCATTCGATAATTTTCTCTTTCTTTCTGGCTTAGTTCACTGATCATGATCCCCTCTAGGTCCATCCATGTTGCTGCGAATTGCATGTGTTTGTCTTTTTTGAATGCTGAATAGTATTCCATTGTGTATATGTACCACATCTTCTTGATCCAGTCATCTATTTTTGGGCATTTGGGTTGTTTCCATACCTTAGCTATTGTAAACAGTGCTGCAATAAACATGCGGGTGCATGTA
>PVIJ01016302.1:0-33170 GCA_004024925.1 Scalopus aquaticus
GACCAGGCGGGGCGGGGCGGGCCTGCTGCTGGGCTCTGGGCTTGCACCGGGGTGTGGGGACAGGGGGAGGGACACGTGGAGACACTTGCAGGGGCCGCGCGGTGAAAACCCGTGGGAGGCTACAGTGCAGGGTCACCTGGATTTGTATTTTGATTTTGCTCCTTCTGTCCCAGACCTGCCTGGCCCCTCGCCCCTTCCCCATGGGTCCCCCCAGAGGTGCCCAGGACTGCGGCAAGCTTCAGGCTCAGAGCCCCGCCTCAGGCCAGCCCTGCTCCGCTGGGCATTTCCTTGAGGGGAGGGTAACGCTGGGTGTGGGAGACCCTATTTTCCTCTCTTCCCTCTCCACGCATACCAGTGCTAGTCAAGATCTTGCACACGAGAGTATGCTTCACTTTATGCAGTGGATGGCAGAAAGAGTGTGCAAGTTTGGGGGTCCTGGGGCACCCCGCAATCTACCTGCTAGCACTGTCATGTAATGACCTGGGAACACCCCAGAGAGATCAGAACTGTGGGTGTGGCAGCAGCAGTGGCGCTGATGCCTCAAATTTTATTCAGAACCCTCAGTGAGGCTGAGCCTGATCAGGGAGGGGATTTGAAAAACAGAGAGAACAGGTCCAAAAGGGAGAGTTCACGGTGGAGCTGGGGTCCCCAGACTGGACACTTAACCTTATTGCAGTTTCTGCTTCTCCCGAAAGTGTGGGCTTAAACTCATCCATCTGGGGTCTCCTGTCAGCACCACCGAGATCTTCGTAAGATGAGCCTCCCCCACCTTCCCCATCGAGACAAGGCCGCTGAATAATCTTCTCTTGCTCCTGCCTTGGCCCACCCTCTTCGGTCGATGAAGCCCTCTGCTTTGGGGCGCGCACAGCCCCTAGCTACTTGCTAGACTGATGCTGATTTGTGAATCATTTAATAATACGGGTTAAATGTCAAAGCAAAAGCACAAGGCCTCTCCAGTTAGGCATTGCACGTGGAAAATTCTCAATAAGAATTCATCTTGTTTATGAATAAATGGCAAATGTGCACACTGAATCTACCACAGTGGGGAAGGGGACACCGGAAAAATTCGATGGAAACCTCCGCTACAAGACCTACACTTGGGCAGTAACAGGTGAGCTCTCTCTGTCTGGCGGATGCAGCAAAGCCACATGCTCAGGGAGACTGTCCCCCCGAGAAGCAGGTCTTTGTCATCTTGCAAATTGACTTGTTAGATGAATAACAGGCTACATCATTCCAGCCCCATTTTTCACTTCCTCGAAAATTTAGCACAACACAGCGCTCATAGGGATTACTGGGCTCACCTTTGTGCCAGAACCTGAAAGAGAGGAAAAGGACCAGCATGTTTCTTCACACTGTGCTTTGGCAAGAGAGTGACGGAAGGGACGCCGTTGGCCTGTGTGGGGGTCAAGGCCAGAGAGGCCCAAGCCTCCTCCCCACTCCCCAAGCAGTTTCCTCTTCTGAGTCGCTGCGTATTTCCCTCCAAAACCCTGCCCACAACGCCCAGGATTGTGTCACTTCACTGCATGAACCATCCTCCCTTAGATACCCCAGAGGCTGCTTCTGTCCATCTGCGTGTCCCATTCCTGGGACACGGACAACCCACACGCTCCATTAAATGGAAAGAGAAGGCTGCACCCTGGCCCGGCGTCAGTGCACAGCAGGCCCACCGAGAGCGTCATTTCATGAAACACTGGTAGGAAAACATGGAAATTCTGGCCGAGCCACGGTCTGTGTGGAGTTTGCGTGCTTTCCTCGATCCGCCAGGTTGGCACCAGATGCTCTGGTTCCTCCCACAAGCCCTGATGTTGTCGCGTCTGAGTGAGTTATGGGAGGGGCTGGAGTGGGACATGTGTGCACAGAACATTCCCAGGTGAAGGCCCCTATCCTCTGTGCTGCTTCCTCCTGTGTACTGAGCTGCCAGGAATGGCCTCGTCTCTGCCCCCTGAGCTGGGACAAGGGGGATGGAAAATGGTGGATGGAGGAATAAAACAGCGCAGTGACATAGGAGTCATCGGGTCTTTAGTTTGAAATTTGATGATGTTTCATGATCAGAAATATTGTGGGAACAAGCTCATCTGTATCAATTG
The DNA here is from genome assembly GCA_004024925.1 of Scalopus aquaticus. Lineage (NCBI taxonomy): Eukaryota > Metazoa > Chordata > Mammalia > Eulipotyphla > Talpidae > Scalopus > Scalopus aquaticus. The sequence goes on from PVIJ01016302.1 coordinate 2,088, forward strand.
CCCTGTGGGCAGATGGTTTCTTGACACGTTTCCAATAGGTGGCGCTGTCCCAGGACATATTCCTGACAATGAATGAGGACTTGCTTCTGTTTTTTCTTTTTTTCATGTGGTTTTGTAGGGTCTGAAGAACTAGTTTAAATCAACGACTATGCCTGTTGTCAGACCTTAAAAATAGAGGCAAGTGTGATATCCCTGCAGACATTAGAGACACATGGATCAAAGGGTGTAACGTCTGGATGTACAAATTAAGAGTTTCAGTAGAATACACAGATATTTAAGACTATTAGAATTTAGCTTATTGGCTTTATGAGGGACAGTCAATGTTAACAACTGGTCATGATCCTAATTGGCTGCATTTCTGTGATACTGAGAGATGTCAGTGTAATCACTAAAAGCACCAACTTTGACAGCAAACAGACCTGGGTTTAAGGACCATTTGTTGCCTCTGCTAGAAAACTTGACTGAGGTTCCTACATTCTGTGATTCCTGTTCCTGCGTTCTACAGTGGGAGACACAGTAACACGTTCCCTCAGAGCCCTTCTTGTGATGATCACAGCCATACCAAAATTATCGTTTAACCTAGTACCCAAAGATAAAAGAAGAGCAAACAGTTCGATTTTAATCTGATGTTGGGGCCCCCGAAACCCCACGTGACCAGGCTCAGGCGCCCCTTATCTAATCCCACACTCACACAGCACTTTCATTGTACAGGGTCTGATCCACCCACCGCCAGCGTCTTGGCCAGTGTGGGTCTGATGTCTGGCGGGCGTCAGACAGCCCGATGTAGTAATCTTCTCTTGTGTCCAAGTCCTGGGTGATGAAATCCTGAAGGGAGAATAGAAAGGCGTTGTGGGGAGCACTCAGGCTGCAGTGAGCTCCTGTGGCCTCAGGGAGGAGAGCGCCCAGAGAGCCGCGTGGGCCTGCCCCGGAGTCCAGGTCTCTGCTGAGCAGTGCGGCCAGGACGTCCCTTGTGAGATGAAGTTTGTCTGAGTCAGCTCAAGCTGCTGTGACAGCTGTGTGGCTCATCGACAAAGAAGGTCATTTCTCACACTGTGGGGGGAGGAAGCCCCAGATCAGGTCTGGCATGAGGGGGGGGGGGTGAAGGCTCCCTGCTGCCTGGCTCATAGGTGGCACCTTCCTGCTGTGTCCTCTCAAGGTAGGAGGGACCAGGTATTTGTGGGGTCGCTCTTGCAAGCACACTCACCCCACTCATGAGGCCCCACCATGGTGACCCAAGGACCTCCAAATAGCATTACATTTGGGGGTTAGGATTTCAACAGATAAATGAGTAGGGACACAAACACACAGCATGTATTTATGATCCATTTATATGGAAGCGATTTCTGTCTATACTCATAATGCATTCTCATCGCACACTCCCTTCCTCTCATTTTTTCCCTGAGATGTCTGTCTTCAAACTTGTCCATGTGAAACATTTTGTAGATTAAATCAATTTCTTTTCATCAGTTTAGAGATTTTATAAAGTCATTGGATTTTTAACTGTCACTCCTCATGAATGAACTTCTTCCTTGTTTCACTAACAACTTACATGTTGAAATAATAAACTGACATTTCAGGCCAAAATATTTTTTTCCTTTCACTCAACCCCCCGACCCGAATTTACTGGGGGGGGGGGCGGTATTGTACGGAAGCAGAAGAAAGTGTGGAACGAAAAGGGTTAGGTATTTTTCCACCTTATCGTTTTGAAAGCCCCCACTGTACCCCAATGGCCCAACTATGAAAACCTGCTCCTTAATCAGGTGAGGTGCACCAACAGCTGCGGGACCCCCCGACCCCCCTCTCCACTGTAAGTACCTGCTCCTCCTTGGTGGTGACCACCAGCAGGTGAGCGCCCATCTCCTGGCAGTTGTCCTCACTGTCAGACTGAGATTTCTCTTTAGAAGAAATGAAGTAGCAGCTCGAACCAAACGGCTTCCACTTCAGGCAGCAGCTGCAGTTCCTGTCCTTCTCTTCATCGACAGAGTAAGCCCAACATGAGAAAAATAATTTTAAAATGTGTGTATTATTAAAATTAAGTGCCAAGGGAGACCTCACATTAGGTATAATGAAAACTTATATTGTTCATATTCTTATTTGACCTAACAGAGTGTTTGGCTCAAAAATAACGACAGCAACAATATGTTCAGTTATGCATGTTAATATATAAGTAAATTAATGGTAGAATGAGACAAGGGAGAAAACTAGAAGTTAGAATTATTTTGTTATTTTAAAATATTCTCACTATTCATGAAACTGTACAGTTATTTTAAAGTGGGCTTGGAACAGACATAAATCTGTACTGCAAACTTAGGGCAACCAGTAAAAAGAAGTATAACAAACAAGCTAAGATTGGAATGAAAATAGAATCATACAAATTGTTCAATTCAAACCACAAAAGGTTGAAAAAGAGTGTTTTGTGTAGTTTCCACGTACTTAAACACTTCCCAGTTTTCTTAATGTTATAACATTTTCTAGTTCATACCATTACAGGTTGGAAGCTATTTGGGATGATTTGATTTTTCTTAAACTTACTGTGATTTGCTTTGTGTCCTCTCTATCCTCAAGATTGTGGCATGTACACATAAAAGAAATACAGTAGAGTTTTAATTTTAATAAAGATCATCTTGTTGATTTCTTTTTATTAATTGTGCTCCAGTTAGTATATAAAAACCCATTGCCAAAACCAGTTCACCTATAGTTCTCAATATTTTTTTCTTGAAGTTGTTTAGTTTGCATTTTACATTTAGGTCTATGATTCAATTTTAATTAATTTCTGTGAAAGGTGTATATTCAGAGTCTAGAAATTGCTGATTTTTTAAAATTTTATTTATTTTTGTATAGAAGTGTTGGGGTGTCAGCCAGAGGGGCAGAGGGTGAGAGGACCCACCAGAGACAGAGTGGGGAGCAGAACAGGTGGACTGATTCAAATACACTGCTGAGGGGAGCAGCGGGTGAGACGGGAGAGGTCTGCTGTGCCATGTGGGTCAGATCCCTGGCAGGGAATCAAACTCAGGGTATAGCGGTGATAACGCTGAGACTCAATCCCTAGGCCACCAGGGAGGCCCATAAAAGTTGCTGATTTTTAAAGCAGTAAAATAAAATACACAAAAGAAGCCTCGAGCATAAGGTAGTCCTAGGAAGTAGGAAGTGCTCCAGTCTAAAGCAAAAACCCTCACACTGATGGGAATAATTCGCAGGGACACAGCAACCAAGGGGATGAGTTTCCGATGGCAAAGCTGAACAAAGTGAGAAAAAGAGCTAGTGTACCCTGAACATTCAGAAAGAAATGAAGTCTGAGAAATCCAGAAGTAATGCAACCTTTTCTCACAAATTAAGACTCTTACCTTCAAAAGAAATTAAAGACATGCACATGAGAACTGTAGATCTTATATATTCGTACACTTAAGTCTTAAAATGATTGTGCAACTCAATTTCTTAGCATGATCTACCCATGAATAATACCAGAAATACTGGGGCTCCTAATATAGGATAGTCCAAAATGAAGTACAGTCACATTAAATTTTACCTTTTTTAAGTTCTTCACCCATTTTTCTTGAATTCTCTTCAAGCTTAGAATGCTTTTGAAAGATAACTGAAAAATAGAATAACACCATTCATTCACTAGCAGCATTATGACTTTGCTCTGTATAATTACTTCCTTGCATTTTTTATGGAGTAATTTCTACCAATGCCCAGCTACTTGAGCAGGAGGACCCCGCCTATGGAAAGGAATTCCCATCTCCACACACACATGTTCTAATCCACCTGAGTGTGAGGCCATGGACTTCTCCAGGAGGAGCTGAAGATTAGAAGTGAAAGAGGGCATGACACAGTTCCTTTATAATGGGTCTAAGGAACTTACTCATCTCCCTGAATATTAAAAGTACGATGTGTACAAACGCGAAAGCTGGAGGAGGGGAATGGAGAGAAAAAGGTTCAACGCTTCTCTCTGAGGATGTGCAAAGAAAGGGTCTTTGGGAGAAAAACAAATCAATTCAGGGGTACTCTGGCTTGACTTGTAGAGTGGGTGTCAAACAATTCTAGCATGATCAGAAGGGAAGGGCACTGTTCTCTTCATCCTCCCCCCCTCCTCTATCCACCCCAACTCTCAAACCTCAGTGCACCAACATGCTCCTCTCTCACAACTGAGAACTAACTTCTCCCCCTCTAGAGTGTGAGGTTTTTTCTCTTTCCTCCACACCTCCCATTTCATCCTTGCTCACCACACACTGGCTTCTGCTTCCATCTCCCCCTAAGTCCCTCTTGCAATGGGTCAGCAGTAACAGCCTCAGGCTTCTTGTTAGGTTTCTTCCTCTTTGACTTCCTGCAATTCTTGACACAAGTTCTCCGGCCCCTTAACTCTTGAGACACCACTCTTTCCTGTTTTTGCCTCACCTTTCTTGCTGTTTCTCCTTATACACCTTCATAAGCCCCACTATAAAAAGATAAAAAAAATTTAAAGTGTAATATTGCTTAGAATTCTCTATGTACCTTCTTTCTCATACTAAATCCTCTCCCTGAGTGATATCATGTCTCCCATGATTTCAACTACTACCTACATGTAAATACCTTCCAAAGCTTAGACCTATCTCTTTAAATCCAGACAAAAATGGGCCTCCCCAGTGGTGCAGCGGTTGAGCGCTGTGCTGTGGAGCTGTCGGCAGCAGCGACGCGAGTTCGATGCCCAGCCGGACCCCCAGCAGGGGAGAGTCCCACATGGCGCGGCAGACCTCTCCTGCCTCACCCGCTGCTCCCCGCAGCAGTGTACTTCTGATCTGCCTCTTCTGCTCCCCACTCTGTCTCTGGTGAACCCTCTCGCCGCCCCACGCCTCTGGCCTGTACCCCAGCTTGTACATATAAATAAAATCTTAAAAAAAAAATCCAGACAAATGTTTCATACTATGCATGTCCACTTGAGGTTCAAGAGTGATATAAAACTCAACATTTAAATTCCCAAAATTTAAATCTTCATCCCAAAGCAATAAAGCATCCTACTCGAACTACCTCTTTGAGTAATTTCATGACTTCTGAGTTTACCAAGTCAAAATAGTGGAGCCACATTTTATTTCTCTTGATCTCTTATTATTGGTCTAAATATTCATCAGCCTCTACTCCTTGATTCTACCTCCTCATTAGCATTCAAAGCTACCCCTTCTTCTCTTTCCTCCCACTAGCATTAAATAAGGTAACAAGGTTTTTTCAATTCATAATGAATTGACTTTGTTTTCTTCGCTTCTACTTTTGCCCTGATACATCCATTTTGCACACCTCTCTGAAAGCACACTTGTATTAGCCAAATTTTATTATGTCACTTCCATATTTAAAATTCTTCAATGCCTCTCCATGAATATGGCACAGTGCAAAATGACCACAATTTCTAGCTCTCCCTGACTCCATACCCCTTTGCAAGATGACCGCTCATCTTTAAATACGTGAGATATAATCTCTATCACATGAATCGGACTAGCTTTAAGACTTCCTTTGACAAATAGTGTGCAGAAACAACACTAGTTAGTTTCAAGCTAAGATCTCAAAGGACTTGGCTCAATTTCACTCACTCTGGAAGACCCCTATCTTGAAAGTCACCATTTCAGCAAGCTCAGATTAGTCTGATGAATTATGAAAAGAAAATGTAACCAGGGCCTCCCTGGTGGCGCAAGGGGTTAAGCGCAGCGCTGTGGAGCTGTAGGCAGCTGTGGAGGCGTGAGTTCGATGCCTGGCCTGGGAGATTCCCACATGGGAGGCAGACCTCTCCTGCCTCACCCGCTGCTCCCCTCAGCAGTATATTTCAGTCGATCTGCCTGTTCTGCTCCCCACTCTGTCTCTGGTGAACCCTCTCACTGCCTTATACCTCTGGCCTGCACCCCAACTTATATGCAAAAATAAAAATAAATCTTTAACAAAAAAAAAAAAAGAAAATGTGACCAAATACCCTGTCATTGCAGCTCACATCTTCCTCAGGAAGTGAGTTGCCTGACTGTTTTTGCATGAATAATTTCAGCCAAGACCAAAAGAACCTCCCAGCTGAGCCCAGTCCAAATTGCCTAACAAACCACCAAGTCATGAGCTAACTAGTTTCTTTAATTCACTAGGTTTTAAATTGATTTATTAAGACCTTCAGACCTTGATTTATTAATAACCTTGGGAGGTGGGAAGGGAATTAGACTCCTTAGAACCGTACCCAATTCCTTCCTGAGATGAGGCCTGCTTATTCCTACTACTTCATTTTTCATACTTACCTTAGCAGCTCATATTCCAATCATTTATATTCATGCTTTCCCCAATGTTTCCATGCTTGTTCACATTTCTGAGTCATTCTTGATATACAGAGCTGCGGATGTCACCTCCTTCTGGAAGTCTGTCTCAGCCTCCTGTGCCTTTCATTGTGCTGATTGTCACCGTATAGTGCTATAACCTCTGGTTCATTTCACAGTTCTCTGAACTTTTTGAGACCAAGGGGTGTGGCTGTGTCTAGCCTCTGTCTGCCGAGCGCTAGCATAACACTAGTGGCCGTCACTGCTTATTGAGTGACCACATGAATGAGGAAAACACCCAAATATGTGCTGGCTTTTATACTTTTTGAAAATCTGATAAATTCTTAAAGACAAAGATATAGAGAAATCTAACTATTTGCAAATTGACTTTTAGATCTCACACTGTCTTGGCCAGGACAGAAATAACTAAGATGAAAATCCAATGGGAAACTCTTCCTGGAATATTTCTTCCCATCTCTTTCTTGTCTATCTGCTCACCCCAAAATATGTTCTTCTGAACTCAAAAAGGCCTGGTCTGATAAGCATTGCTAAAGATAGATTTCTCCTCACACAACAGGCAAGTATAGAAATGGTGTCCTATAGCCTTCACTCTATAAGAAAAACACTTGCATACACAAACTCTCTTCAATTTCTCTGGAGTGGATTCTATCATAGGATTCGATTGTATTTTATAGAAGAGCAACTTTTACAAAAGAGCAAGGATAAATTTAAATCAAGAAAATCCAATGGGGGGGCCTCCCTGGATAAACCCACTGGTTGAGCGCTGTGCTGTGGAGCTGCCAGCAGCGGTGAGGCGAGTTCGATGCTCAGCTGGGGAGATTCCCACATGGCACAGCAGACCTCTCCTGCCTCGCCCACTGCTCCCCTCAGCAGGTATTTCCGTCGACCTGCCTGTTCTGCTCCCCGCTCTGTCCCTGGTGAACCCTCTCGCCACCCCACGCCTCTGGCCTGTACCCCAGCTTGTATGCATAAATAAATCTTTAAAAAAAAAAAAAGAAAAGAAAGAAAGAAAATCCAATGGACTATCACTAAGTCTATCCCCCTCTAGAAAGACTTCTTTCCCAGATTCCCGGATAAACCCACCGGCAGATGTCTGCGTCTAATAGGTGCTGTTTCTTCATGCTCATCGCCTCAGTTGGATACTTACCCATAAAAGCAATAATAAATGAGATCGCCAAGAGCATAAATATCAGCGAAGAGGCAACAAGCAGCTTGGTAATATCACATTTACTTTTGGGAGGGCTGGTCTTTCCTGCGGGAACAGCTGAAGGAAAAATCAAATTCATTTCATCAGTAATGAATTCTGAACTTTCCTTGCTCTTCCTCCTTCCCTTCTGCTTCTCCTTTTTCTTAGATGACATACTATTTCTAACATATGACATTTGAAATAAAATAGGAAGAAAATATGATATGAATGTTCAGTGCAGAAACTTTGGAAAACACATAAAAGTACAAATTCCTACCACTGAGGATAACAGTTGCTAATATTTTGATATATAGCCTTCTAGCAACTTTTATGTTTATATATATGTCGATATATGTATATATACATTATATATGTATGTATACATTATGCATATGTGTATGTATGTATATGTACATATATGTATATATACATTAAATTGACTCACCATGTATACTGGTTTCTGACATACTATTTTTTAATACTCTGATCATGAACATTTTTCATAACACTGTATTTTCTTAACTCTCTATGTATTTGTGTAGTATTTCATTACATGTCTCAATAATCTTCTAGATTGCTACCAACTTTAAATATTTTAAATACTGCCAAGGCAGATAATCATTATCTGATCCCTTAGCACATCTTTAAGATAAGACCAGACTGTTTTAGTCATTTCATGGTTAATACTATTTTCTCAGAAGTCCATCTATGGATTAAAAATGTAAATATATAAATAATGGAATATTATTAAGCTATCAAAAAGATGATATCTTCACATTTGTGACAATAAGAACAGAGCTTGAGAGCATTATGCTAAGTAAATAATGCAGACCAAAAAAGACAAACATCATGTGATGTTTGTCTCACTTTTATATGAAATCTATAAATAGCCACAATAACAAAAAAGATTTCGTAGATACAGAGTTTAGATTAGATTACTAGTTGCCTGTGGCGGGCAAGAGTGTCACAAGGCACAAAATTCCAGCCATAAAATAAATTGTGGGAATATAATGTACAGAAAGGTACTATAGTTACACTATAGATTATAGTGTTATTAAACATGCATACTCAAAAGTTGCTAAGAGAATAAATCTTAAATACTCATCACAAGCACAACATTCTTTGTGAATTACGTATGGTGACAAGTTTAACTAGACTTATTGTGCTAATCATTTTGCAAACAGACAAAAATCAAATCATTACATTGTACCCCAGGTGCTAATACATTGTTACATGCCATTTACACAGCAGAAAATTATTTTCTCAAAGTAGTGATCTATTTCTAAATGGGGGGAAACCTCAGTAATGTATATAATGCCATTTTTAGAAAAAATACATGTTTATGAATATTTATATCTGAAAGTATATACACTAAAATAGAACGCATGTCTAGATGGCAAGAATAAATTTGTGTACACCTGTAGATTTTCAAACTTTTTCTATAATGTACATTTCAACATATAATAAAAAGTTATACAAAGTCTTTGAGAGAAAGACAGTTTTCTGAGTATTCTCCACAACTCCACAGGAACGTTTTAGAAAATATGTGTAACCAGGAGCTCCGCCCACAGGTTCTTACATTCCACAAATCTTGTTTTCTCTCTTTTGCTCCATATCTGAACTATCATACATGCTACCCAAATTACCTTTCATCTGCTCCCAGCTTTAGATGAACTCATCTCAGAGCTGAGCAACGAGGCAGTGGAGTGTCTGACAGCCGAGCGTTTTCTCCTGAGCTGTAAGGGATTTTCTTAGAAAGACTGGCTAACCTTTCACGGGCAATGGCCTTTTTCTCCATTTAGTACGATACTAACAAATAAACCCACAACACTCTCCACCCAAACTGTTTTCCCTTCTGCTGATCAAGGAACAAAGCCCACTACTCTCCCACCGCCCCTGCCTCTGGGCCGATGGCTTCTAGACCCAAACCAACCTCTCCACTGCAGTTTCTCACTCCGCCTCAGGAGGCACCGGGCCGGCCGCAGTCTCAGAACAGCAGCGCACGCCTCAGCGCAGGACTGCGGGTCAGTCTCCCGCCTCACTGTTGTTCTCGCACAACTGTCCACCCCTTTACTGCTTATCATCAGACAACTCAACCTGCTGAGAACCCCCTACTTCTGTGGCCCATCAGAGAACCAGAAACTAGCAGTTCCTGTGCTAGTTTCTAGTTCACAATATTACCTCTTCCTCTTCCATCTCATCGTTAAATACGACCTCAGAAAATCTTACCTTCAGAAACCTCTGATTTAGGGTCTGGAACCTCTGAATTAGTGTCTGAAGACTGGCGTTCATATTTGAACTTCACTTCAGCATAAGTGATCTCTGTAGTCATTTTGAGAAGACACCTTCTGCTCTCTTCAAAATAGCCTCTTTCTTAAAACCTCTTAAAATGGAAACCAAATATGGTGGTAACTTGTACTTCCTGTCATGCAACTAGAAGCGAACAGAGGCCCCACATGGGCGAGGAACCCTGAGAGACATCACATGAGAAGTAAAAGCCTCACCAGTGGCCCAATCCCCAGCATCAGCAGTGAGTTATAGACTCAAACACATTCTAGAGAATGTAATCAAAGCAGGAACTCAAAGAGTAAGGGAAACAAATAGGAAGGAAAGGAAAAGAGGAACTAAGCAATTACAGAAGTCTTTTTTGAGAACTGTAGTATCTGAACTCACCAGCAAGAGTAAAATTCAAGCTCTTGTGTGCTTCCACATAAAAACTACTATTTTGTAGACTATCAACTTGCACCTATACTCATTCATGCTCACTTGCAACATCTGTGACTGATCAGGCAACTTCATTTTAATCTATTCAGGCATGATGTACACCAGATCCACACTGATCCTGTTGGTCAATGCACGTCACCTGGAAGACCTGTGAATGGGACAGGGAGTGCACTTGACCTTCAAGGAGACATGTCAAGGGCAGCAAAATTAATCCTCTTACAGAAGAAATAGACGGTTGAGAACAATAATACAGTCTACCCCAATGCGTTGTCTTTTTTCATTTGGGCCATTGTAACTAAAATATCAATGTCGCGCGCTTGACCAGCACGGACGACACGGGGCAGCAATCTTTCAGCAAACCTGCAGTTTTATTCTTTTATTCTTTTTCTTCTCCTTCTCTTTCCTCTATCCTTCTTCTTTCTCTTTCCTTCTTCCTCTCCCCTCCGGGATCCCTCTACATTTATACATTTAGCGAGCCAATCAGCAAAAGGAGAAGCACAAACAACCAATCCGTACGAAGGTCAATCCCTGCTGGCCAATGGCGGTAAATATCAGCCCCAGCGCCCAATCCGTGCGCTGTCCACGTGTACACCCTGCTGCACAAGCTGAGGCGCGAGGTGTCCATGCCCTCAGCAGCTGCCGGTGGGGATTTCCGCGGCTGGGTGATGCGGCCCGGGCGCGCTCCCGACATATCAAAGGTTGGGTGGCTAAACAAACATTTATTTCTCACAGTCCTGGAGACTGAGAAGTCCAAGATCAAGGTTCAGGCAGATTCCACGTCTGGTGAGGGCGCCTTCCCTAGTTCATGGACGATCATCCCTCACACTGCCTCACGTGGCAGGCGGAGCAAGAGACCTCTGTGCGACCTGTCTCATTTTTTTAAATATTTATTTATTTATTTTACATCATTGTTCATTTTTGTGCAATGTGTGCTTCCTCCTCTCAGGTGCATTCCCCATAGAATTTCCACCACCAAGTCACCCGGGCACCATCACCATAATCCCTTGTGCTCTTCCCACCCCCGTTTTGATCCTTCTCCAGCCCCCCACCCCGCTTGCAGGATGTCTCTGATTTATAGTTGCCTGCTAATTTTGTTTTTTTTGGTTTTTGAGGGGTCTGTTTTATAAGGACACTGATCTCACTCATAAATCTGCTGCTCCATGACCAAACCTCTCCCAAACCTCACCTCCTAATACCATTACATTAGCGGTTAGGATGTCAACACATGAATTTTGAGGGGACACAAATATTAGCTCTATAGCTCTCTCAATTATTAGCCAAGTGATCTCCAAAATGAGGCACAAGGACTTCATGTGGTATAAGAGGATCCTCTAAGACACAGAAATAAAACACAAGAAATTCTATTTACATTCATTTAAATGTTAAAGAAGGGCCTCCCTGGTAGGCTAGGGGTTAAGTCTCAGCACTATCACCACTACGGCCTGAGTTCAAGCCCCAGCCAGGGAGCTGACCCACACATGGTGCAGCAAACCTCTGCTGTCTCACCTACTGCTCCCTTCAGCAGTGTATTTCAGAACATCTTTTCTCATCATCTCTAATTACTAGGGAAATACAACTCAAAATTACAAGCTATCACCTCACTTGTGAGGGTGGTTATTATCCAGATGGCAAGAGACAAGTGTTGGAGAGGACGAGAAGGGGATACTTCAACACTGTTGGTGGGAATGGAAATTGGTGTAGCCATTATGGAAAGCAATATGGAAACTATTCAAAAAATTAAAAAATAGAAATCCCATACCATCCAGCTATCCCACTTCTGGGTATTTACCTAAAAAACACAAAAACACTAATTCAAAGAGATATATATGCCCACATATTTGCTGTTTGTGGACCACATATTTAGAATAGCCAAAATCATTCATTATTTACAATAGCCAAGAACAGGAAAAAACCGAAGTGCTCGGGCCTCCCCGGTGGCACAGCGGTTAAGTGCTGCGCTGTGGAGCTGTCGGCAGCGGTGACGCGAGTTCGACGCCCGGCCAGGGAGAATCCCACATGGCGTGGCAGACCTCTCCTGCCTCGCCCGCTGCTCCCCTCAGCAGTGTATTTCTGCTCTGCCTGTTCTGCTACCCGTTCTGTCTCTGGTGAACCCTCTCGCCGCTCCGCGCCTCTGGCCTGTACCCCGACTTGTATATATAAATAAAAAAAAAAACAAAAAAACCGAAGTGCTCATTGAATAAAGTTGTGGTACACATACACAATGGAATATTACTCAGCTATAAAAAATAGATTAAATCCTGTTATTTGCAACAGTATGGATGGACCTAGTGGGTATTATGTTGGGTGAAATGATCCAGGTGTTAGCTAACTCCACAGTGGTAATCACACAGCAATATATGAATGTATCAAATCAACACAGCCAGCACTTAAACTTATACAATACTACATTTCAGGTACCTTTCAATAAAAGTTTAAAAAATAGGGGGCCTCCCTGGTGGCGCAAGAGGTTAAGTCTTAACGCTGTAAGGCTATCAGCAGCTACTGCTGTTCTGCTCCCCACTGTGTCTCTGGTAAATCCTCTCACCACCCCATACCTCTGGCCTACACCCCAGTTCTTGTATGCATAAATAAACAAAAATCTTTTTAAAAAAATCCTTACCAATACTCATTATCACGTTTTTTATTATTGCCTGGCCCTATTCTAAGTACTTTAAGACATTAACTTACTGTGTTGTCACAATAACGCTATAAAGTGCATACAATTATCCTCATTTTGAGGAAACTGAAGCAAAAAATGTTAAATAACCTGTTTAGTGTCCAAAAGCCGCTAAGTAACAGCAAAATTTTGTACCACAGCAATCGGTCTCCTCCCGAACCTACGCTGTTAACCATTGCTCCACTGCCCATTAGTCATCTTTTAATTGGTGGGGCTGGAGGCAAAAGGAGTCATTAAAATTAATAAGTGTTTTCCCCATTTTAAGTATTGAAGTGTGAAGATAGTTATCAGTCTGATTTCTCTTCTGTCTACCAAAAAAAGAACTATTTTCTACATTCCCAACAAACTTAGGGTCAGGGACATCATTCTTCAGGGTCAGGTGTAGGTTTAGGCTTCCTAGATGAAATGTTCCTTGACAGTATTTAATTATGTCTTTCTTTTTAAATGCTCCTGGCGGCGCCAGGTCTAACAATGTGGGTCCTATAGTTGTGCTAGACTCGCTGGAGGGAGCACGCCCTCTAGTGTCCCCATGCGGATATGCAGCCAGATGCACTGTTCACAGGAGGAAGTTGATCATTTCCCTACTGCAGATACCCTGGCAGAGCGTAAGCAGTAAGAAAAAAATACTGAAAAGCAAACAAAAAACCCAGTGGGTCGTAATGCATAATGTTTAACTGAAGGAATGACACTAACCTTAAATTGATAGGGCAGAACATGAGGTCACAATGGACTATTCTTTTACTCCCGACTCAGATGCAGGCAATTCAAATACGCCAGAGCTTTTTAAAAACATACCACCCCCTTATCGTGACATTTTTTCAAAGGGAACTGAAGATGACAATTTTAACTCAAGTTAGAAATAACAGCCAGACCATAAAATCACCATGAAACCATCACGAGCCTATACATCTCCCAAATTTAAAGGACTTGCAAGTAAATATATATATTTTTTTCTTTCTCAAGAGTTTATGTTTGAGTTCAATACCCAAAAGCCACATGTATTTTTTGATGTATAATTAAGAGGCAATAACATAAATGGCTAGGGAAAAAAAACTGTACGAGAAAGTGCACTGTAATCTTAGCCAGTCGTGATAATTAAAACGAGACAGTAAGCAGGCCTCCCTGGTAGCGCAACGGATTAAGTGTCAGCACTATGAAGCTATCCACAGCCACTGCAGCAAGAGTTCGATCCCTGGCCAGGGAGCTTCCCACATGGCGCAACAGACCTCTCCTGTCTCCCTGCTGCTCCCCTCAGCAGTGGGACTGCTGAAGTTCCCCCTCAGAACTTCAGGAGATCTGCCTGTTCTGCTCCCCACTCTCTCGTTGAATCCTCTCACCCTCCCCCACACTTCTGGCCTACACCCCAGCTCTTGTATGCATAAATAAATAAATCTTTTAAAAAATAAGACAGGAAGCTACCAAATTGATCAATAGTGGTGCTACATGATGTTTTCTTTCGGCCCCTGTACCGAAGTACTGCTTTCTTGGTCCCTAGTATTGACTGACTCTGGAGCACATAAATGAGACCTTTTGTGACTATGACAAAGCATACAAGGGACACCTGTCATGTAGCTAGGGAAACCCAAATAAGGAGTAAGAGAAGTAAAAAACCCAACTTACTGATTTCCAGTCCCTCTTCCCTCAAGTCGCTGCTAACTCAACAAGTATTTAAGGCATATCTACTATCTAGAAAGGTCTATGGGAAGTACTGAGGAGACTTGGTCCGTATATCCAAAGAGCTTATATATTAGTACAGAAGAGAATTTCACCAAAACAAGGGACATCATTCTTCAGACTGGAAGGACACGTTAACAGGTTGTGAATTACTATCTGCGTGGCTTTCCAGGATGAGAAGGACGTCAACAGGCAGGTTTAGAAGAGAAGGTATTCAGGACAGAGGGACTTAGCAAGCATCAAGCCTTACAGTGCTGGTGGCATCTGAATAACCAGTATCCTCGTTCGCTGAAGCACACCGAGTGAAAGGGGAACTGGGAGTTAAGGAAGAATGGTCCTTCAAAAGGACAATCATTAAAGGCAGTAAGTAGGAGGTAAGCAGGGCATGGGGAGGGTCTGTTTAAGGAAGATTATTCTAGTGACAACATGTAAGCGGAACTAAACTAAGCTAGAGGCAAGCCAGCTACCTAGAAGACTATCAGAGAAGAGGAAGAGAGGCGTAATAAGGCTCAGACCACAGCAGTGAAGGCAGTTACTAACGCATACCTGATGGTGCTGAGCTAAAAAAAAGTCCACATTTTTCTCCAAACAAAAACCTGAGGTTTCAGATATACTTCTATGAATACAGTGCCTTGCAGTAATGGCAAGGACGTGGTTGGGGGAGCCCTCTAAGCCCTCTTCTACGAAGGCAAAGCAGTAACAAGAGGTGAGCACAGAGTTACGTACAGTAAAAGCGGCAGCGTCCAGGCCCTTGGATTCGTCTTCTGTGACAATCACTGAATGCGAGTGCCCAGATCTTTCTGCCTTGCCAGGTCTGTAAGGCGGACTTCAGTTCTCTCTCACACCGAGTCCCTTCAGCTACGCTGACGATAGCCTCAGGATGGACAGCCAGTCTCGCTCACGAAGGCAATTTGAAGGAAATGAAATAAACTGCAGCAGCAGAGAAGGACCATACACGGCCTCCACGGGACTGCTCTGTGGGCTTGGGAGATGAACACGAAGGTCCAGCCTCAACTCTAAGACCCTATTCCTTGAAAAAGAGCAATAGACATAAAAGGTCCTTTTATTACCTACTAGCCCATTTATACCGGGTTAAACAAAATAGGTGATGAAATAGGTGAATTAAAAAAGAAGAGACACTACTTTTTTTCCATAATTTTAATTACCATTATTGCACCAATACAGCATACGCTTTATATACATATATCTTAAACTTCATCTTCAATGTTCCAGCAATTCAAATACATAATATATTATCATCTTGAGAATACAAAGAACACAACATGGAGGAAGATTGAGAAAATAGGTTTCCAGTAGTTAGTCACTAGTGAGTCTACAGTTTCCTTTTAGTGTTTTCTAGTGGAATTTTAAAACGTCCTGCCATGGCTCTGTAAGAATAGAGCTGCCTGGAAGGGGTGGCGATGAAAAAATATGGACCCAAAGTTAGAGAGTCAAGAAGGAAATCGGGGACGGGATATGTGTCTGTGTATTCTGAAACTGAACATAAGGACTCCTTCCGCCAGAAAGTACACACCCCAGGAGGCAGAAGGGAAGAAATGACATTCTCCCAGTTCATCCTTCAAACCGCCCGCTAGCAAAGAGAGTAGGTAGTGACCATTCATCTAAGAAGGAACTCTTCACAGCTTTGTAAAAGGAATGGTGGGACAAAGGGAAAGGGAGGAGGAGGGAGAGCGACTCGTTTCTGAGACACCCCGGGTGACGGGCATCGAAGCCGTCACTGGGCAAACCCCCCAGAGCTGAGGCTGCGCCTCTCCAGCCGCCTTCACAGAGGACAACGCATATGCTAGCAGCTTTCCGCTAAGAGCTAGACAGACCGAAAAATAAATGTTTGTGGCAAGAGAACAGCTACCCAGGCAGCAAGGCAATGTGGGTATGAACAAGAGTTAAGTGTTTTCAACCTCTCTGCTCTACAGAGGTGGTTAAAAACTCTCCACCCTCCAACGACAGGTCAAATAACGGGGCCAACGCAAAGCAACGCCGTGCTTCCGACACAGCGGCTTGCGGGAGCTGCGAGAATGGAAATGCTTCTTGGGGGTATCACTTGGAAAACAGAGCTCCTTGAACCTCCTCATCTGCGAGACGCACTGATCAGAGATGCTGCACTAGTCAACACACACGAGACAGTGGGTGCCCCCAACGTAACCCTCTTCTCATAGGGACATGTAAACGCACGAGAGGGCGAGGGAGCCGCGCCAGCACTGCAGGCTCAGTGACCAGGACAAGCCTGAAGGAGCGCCCGCCGCAGAAGCCGGGACAGGTCTTTCTCATACCTCGTCCTGCCAGTGTTCTGGATTTAGAAACACTGAGGTCAGGCTGTCCGTTTTTAGAGTCTTGGGTGAGTGAAAAAGAAAACGGCAAGGTCTCTGTCTCCCCTGCAACTGCTAGCTAGGGCTTCACAGAGAGGCACACAAGGGTCACGAGAGGACTCTGAAATAAGTTAAAGGAGTTCAAAGATGGAGAAAAATTTTACAGAGGACAGAGGTCATTTGCCCCTTTGCAGAGACCCTGGCCTTTTTAGCCCGAAATCATTAGCCACAAATATGGGGGGAAAACAACACCACCACCACCAAAACCCCACTATTCCCCTGCCTTCATAGTGAACAGCAGAGAGGAGAGATTTTCTTGCCGGTACAGCAAGGATTAACATAGGGTGTGGCAGAAACCAGCTTGAACTCAATGGACAAGCTGTGAGAAAGATTGTCCGGTCATTTGGTTCTAGAGAGAAAGGGGTGCCTAACTTCCCTCACAGGTCGGTGCCCTCAAGATCACTTTATTCTTCAAACTATCCATAACGGCCCGCCAATGCTCTTCAGAACTGGACCCAGTTGGATGGCTGCGGCGCCTGGCTTGGAACAGAGCTGCAAGACAGGAGAGCAGAGGGAAAGCGGAGCGGGAAATCAGGGCAGCTCCTCCATCCTTTACTCTTCGGTTGCCGAGAAATCACCGCCCAGAATTTCGGAAACGCCACTTCATAGTGATCTACGGGCCTGGGCTTCTATTACCACGGCCTGAAATGCCCCACTCAAACTTGATCGACAGTTTTCTTTTCCCACCATCCCCACACACACACTTCCTCACCCAGAATTCCTGCCAACGACGCTACGTGACCCCGCCTGCCCAGATTTCATCTGACTGGCCTCTCCTCTCTATCTCTGCGACTACAGTGGCTCGCGAGGTCATACCTGGACGCAGTGCTGAAATCGCCCCACAGGTCATTGCCGGCGGAGACGGGAGCTGGTGCTGCTGCCGGGACAGGGGCCGGGGAGTCCAAGTCTAAAAGAATATCTGGAGATAAAGGGAGAGAAGAAAAAGGGGACACATAATAAAAGTATGACAAAAATCTCAGAATTTTCATTCTTAGAAAAATGAAAATTTATGTGCACACAAAAACCCACAGCAGTTTTATTCATCACAGCCCAAACTGGAAACCACCCAGATGTCTGCCCATGAATGATGGGGGGTCACGGTGGGATGGGCGCACCCCAGAACTACCCAGCAATAACTAGGAAAGACTTAATGAATCTCAAGGGAATTATGTTGGGTGCAAAAAGCCAACACCGAAAGCTTAGAAACTATTAATTCCATTTATATAAAACGCCAGAAATGGCCAAATTACAGAGCTGGAGAAAAGACTAGTGATCATCAACGGTGCTGGAAGGAGGTGCTGTTATAAGGGGTGACCTGAGAGCTCTTTCCAGACTCTTCTGTGTCCTCACCATGTGGTGGGCCCGGGAACCTCCACACCACAAAACGGCACAGAACTAAACACACAGACACACACCAATGACAACATGGAAAACTACTGAAATCTAGGTGAGGTGGGCAGGTGGCATCAACGTCAATTTCCTGGTTGTGAAATTCAGCTAGTTTTGCAAGATGTTACCGCTGAGAGAAACTGAGGAAGGCAGACACGGGATTGCTTTGCATTACTCTTTTACAACTGCATGTGTATTATATCAATTATCTCAAAAAGTTCATTAAAAAAAAACAAACGCCTTAAATAATATCCCCAGTGTCTTTTTTTTTTTAATAGATTTATTTTTATTTATTCATGTATAGAAGAACTGGAGTGTAAGGCAGAAGGTCTGGCAGGTGAGGATTCACCAGAGACAGAGCAGGGAGCAGAACAGGCAGATCCACTGAAGTACACTGCTGAGGGGAGCAGCGGGGAGACAGGAGAGGTCTGCTGCGCCATGTGGGAAGCTCCCTGGCCCGGGATCAAACTCGGGCCATCATTGTGGTGACAGCACTAAGATGTAATCCCTCAGCCACCAGGGATACTCCCCAGTGCCTTTTGGTGAAACTGACCAAAAGGAGGCCATAACCATTTCACCTCACAAATTCCAGAAAGCTTACTATGAGCAGTCAATTATATAAATGATCTGCATTATCTAATACATTAAGCTGAAACTCCCAGATTCTAAAATCTGGTTTCTCTAATCTTAGGAAATTCCTTTCCAAGTTTCAATGTTCTCATTCCTTAAATGAGAGTAGCTAGCCTTTTTCCAACCAAGGGGTAAGGAAGGACAAAAATGTATTCACAAACCTACATGGTGTCTCATTTCCTCCCAACTGCCTTTACGAAGAAACGGAAAAGGTTAAGAAATGACATTACTGAATGACTACTCCATCCAGTACCGTGCTAGGTGCCCTGCGTCATTCAACCTTCACGAGTCTGGGACAGTTCCACATGTCCATGTGCTGATAGGGATACTCAGGACTCAAAGAGCTTAAATAATGCCACCAAGCACACTCAGCTATACAGTCACAGAGCTGTTACCAAAATCGTGGTCCGTCTCACTCTCAAGACCATGGCACCTAACCAAGGTACAACAAGAAATTTATCTTTTTTGTAATCACCCATTTTCTGCCAAAGAACCTGCCAGATACTATGGCTCTAGGTTCACCAGAAAAGCTTTGATGTCTTACTAGAGACTATCAGAACCACCTTGTTGGAACCAAGTACTATTTAATAAAAAAAAAAAAAAAAAGAAAAAAGTCAACACTCCTCTTGGCAAACAGGGGTCACCCAATTAAAACATGATATGATTTCTCAAAAGTTAAAGCACTAGACACTTACCTGCATCACTACCGCCATGGTTAGACTTTGGAATGGGTGGTGGGGTGACGTGATTGCTGATGGCAACTGAAGAGGACGGTGGGGGGATAGTGATTTTGCCTCCAGGTGGGGGTGGGAGTAAGCTTAGGCCCCCAGTCCCTGAAGTCTTAGGCTTAGAAGCACCTCCTTTCTTAGTTGTAATATTCTATAAAAGATAAAAAAAGAGGGCAGTGAGAGAAAGAAAGACAAGTCAAAAGTTCATGGAAATACAGAGAGGGGGCAACCATACTCACCCCAATACTCAACTTGATGGTCTGTCCTTCCTTGAAACCCAAATCCAACTTGGGGCGAGTATCCATTTCCTGAGATTCTTTGGAAATCTCAGACTCCTGCTTTACCCACCTTCAGGGAAAGAGTGAGTCATCTTAACTTAGGGTTCCCCGAAAGCTGAGTCTGACACACAAATCTGAGTATTTCTAATATATGTGAAACTGGATTCCAGGAAGCAGTGAGGGAACATGAAGAGTGAAAATGGAAGAAAAGGCAAAAAGGGGCAACTGGGGCGCCGATCCCTGTGGAACCACAGGGAATGCGCATTAAACTTGTCCCTCCAAAGGAGGTTACTCAGCCATCAAGTCCCATCCCCCTGGTTGAGGCCTGACCCAGCTGAGAGATGGCCTGAGGAGGTGTTAATTCCTCATTCCTTCCATGATTCCCTCTGCAATTTCCAGGAGTCTTGAGGAAAAAGCAGATGTGCGCTGCCCTGGAGGTAGGAGCCGACAGCGCTGCGGCTGTGCCAAAGCTGTGTCAAAGTCACAAGGACTGAAGAAATGCTGCCACAGGCACAAAGCGTGCCAGCTATAGGAAGGAACAAAATTCACACACAGCTCCCCGCATCCCTCACGCAACCATGCTATTACTATATACAATCCTCAAGCACCTAAACGCAAAGGTTTATCCCCGGAGGCATAAACAAAAGCATCAACTCAAACCATTGTGCAAGAGACCTAAAGCAGGGATAAGACAGAATAGATACAAAGATAAAGTAAAGAAACAGAAGAGAAGCGTTATATTTATAATGAACTATTTTACCCAATGAAGAAATCAGGAGGTTAGACAGATTGTGCCCATTCAACTGAGGAGCAGCATTCCCCAAACCACTTCACTTGGTAAGTCAAGAAAAGCTTCACTCACTTGAAGTGATCTTGCAAGGACACGTTAAAGTCGAAGGCATCACCGCGGTCCGTGAAGCCAATGCCAATGAAAGCGCTCCGCCCTGAGAAAGGGGACGATCAGGTCAGGAAGTGTCCCTTACGGCAAAGTCTGCCCAATGAAAATATAACAACTACCCCACCTAGAAAACGTCTGTGGCTATGAAACATTTTCTCATATACCAGGGGTTCCTGCACTACCTACAGCCCACAGGCCAAATGCTGCCAGAGTTTGTTCTGTAAATAAAGCTTTACTGGCACACAATCACAGTAATTTGTCCACAAATTATCTAGGGCTGTGCTCACACTACACCAGCAGAACTGAGTAGCTACAAGAGACATCATTTGGCCCACAAAACCTAAAATATTTACTGTCTATTTCTTTACAAAAGTTTGCAAACATCCCATATAAAAAAGATAGGGAATTACCACCCTACACGTAGATGACTTAACACTTTGTGGTCCACTCACGTATTAGTACGTGTTTTTGTCACCAAAATCAGGTAGCCGCTCACGTATTAATACGTGTTCATCTAGTCTCCGGTTTGTCACGCCACGGTGGATTGATTTGGAACTATTAGGAGCTATTTCTTTGATTGTACTCAATCTAGAAGCTTTACACATTGTTTTGGTGAAAGTGCAAGGTGTTTTATGAGAGATATTACAGTTTTTTTAATATCCAGTAGTTCGGGAGTTGTGTTTTATTGAATGCTTCTACCATTCATGCGGTGGCACAGAAAATGGCCGGCCCCAAGGGCTGGTAAATTGAAAGGGCACCGGCACACAAAGTGTTAAGACAGCCCCACCAGAAACCATTACAATGGAGGGACAAGGGCCTCCCTGGTGGCGCAGTGGTTAAGCGCTGTGCTGTGGAGCTGTTGGCAGCGGCCGGCCAGGGAGAATCCCACATGGTGCGGCAGACCTCTCCTGCTTCACCCGCTGCTCCCCTCAGCAGTGTATTTCTGATCTGCCTGTTCTGCTACCCGCTCTGTCTCTGGTGAACCCTCTCGCCGCCCCACACCTCTGGCCTGTACCCCAGCTTGTATGTATAAATAAAAAATAAATCTTAAAAAAAAAAAAAAACAATGGAGGGACAAGATGTGTTCATTATTTTGTTTGACAGACATTTTGACTTATTTGCAATCTATTAATTTCCACATCTCTTGAATTTGTGTTCAATATCTAGTACAAATATGTCAATCCTTTTTTTTTGGATCTTCCTTTTCCTTTAGGAGAAAGTGGAGGAAAAAATTAGTAAACTGAAATAGGGTAAGTGCAATCGGGACAACTTTCATAGAAGTGCATTAATGATTTTCTTAATCTCACCCCATTCAAAACCCCAGCTCCCTTACCAGTCCCATCTTGAATCCGGATTACAAAGTAGCGGCTGGAATCTGTCACTGTCTCCACAGCAATACCAGGATACTGTTCTACTGGGGCCTGAGCAAAGAGTTCCCCTGACAGACAAAAAAAAGGATTTCTTTGAGCACAGATTTAAAACTTCAACTAACAAGTACTTCCATTCAGTCCCCAACTTGCAAGTACAACACTTAGAGAAGCATGCCAGACAACACCCCTCCACGGCGGAGGGTCACCGGCAAGGTTACCTGAAACTTTATCCTCGAGTTTGATATAAGCAATCTTCCCTTTTGAAGTGATTCGAAGGCGACCAGTCCAATCAGGCTGGTCTAATTTCCAGTCAGATGCCCTAGGACAGGAAAACGGGAAGACTCAGGCCTCAGGTCCATGTCTTTAAGGTACTGAAGCCTACACGGAATCTCTGCCCAATGTCTAGTTCCCTGTCCTCTACTGCGTATGCTTTCTACCTATTAAATAATCGGTAAGAATAACTCATGACCTCCTCTATAAAGACACGCCACCTTATATACATACCCAAGCAAATATCAGACCTTACTGCTTGGGATTCTGCATGGGTGACTTTTTGTAATAGTATGTTACTGATCCAGTAACAACAAAGTAAAACGATATAAATGAAGGGTTGATGGGGAGCATTTCAGGCGCAGGGGACAACTAGTGCAAAGGTTATAAATGAATTTGAATGGAAATCCAATATATTATTTAAATATGATAAATTATACAAAAATTACATTAATTATGTTTTGCCAGGAATGTGAAAAGGGAAAGCAAAGTTACCAGCAACTCACCCCTTAGGAACCTGAAGACTGATACTTGCAGGATAGAAAGGTAACAATCAAGTTTATCTGAACAAGAATGAGTTGAAAAAGAAGCAAGGAAAAGGTAGAAAGCAAGACAGTGAAAATTAAAATTAGCACAGGTTCTGAACAGGATTTGTAGGATAAATCCCTGTCACGCTCTTCTCTGTGGATGCCTTGCCTCGAAGGCCCCCAGTACCCAAATCTGATCCAGACTGGAGCACCCCAGAGGTGCCCTGTCTATTAGTATTTACATAACTCATTACTTATCTTACCATACCACAAGAGCCAGACATAGTATAAAGGACTACTGAAAATTAGGAACAGGCCTTCTAGATGTAGTTCTTCGGACAGGTTCCTGTCTTAGTATCCAGTGTGTCTAGCAGTCAATACTGAACAAATTCTCAACAGGTGAATGGATATTTAAGAGAGCAGTTTCCCTCAGTCCTGAGCCTTCTTTCCACTCCCAGACACAGCCTGAGTAATGCTTGGTTTTGCTGATCTTCTCACAATATTCTAAAGTGACTTCAAATTTGACTTTAGCAATCAATCCTTAGAAGTCCTCTGGAATAGGCATAAAAAGTTTCTTTTCTCTCTCTCTCTCTCTCTCTCTCTCTCTCTCTCTCTCTCTCTCTCTTAAAAATGAAGGAAAGGACAGTAACACAGTAAGTAATAATGACTAACTTCAAAGTTCAGCCTTCTTTTCATTACATTAAAACACACTATGGAGTTTAATATTGATTTAGATAGGAACGAAGATAGCAATGAATAAATAAAAGTTTTATAAGTTGGAAAATCATTATAAGTTTCTGATCAACCTAAATTTTCCTTCTATGTTCCTGTTCAGTGCAAGTCTGAGAAGCAACAGCTTATGAATCAAAGTCATTTATTTCCTCTGTCCTTATTAGTCACTCACAGAGAGGGTTTCCCCTGCTTCCTAAAAAGTGCAGTGTTTCCTTTAATAGCAATTTGGAGAATAAGTCACGCTCACAAAGTAAAATAGACTCTGGGAAACAACAAGAAAGAGTATGCAAACAAAAAGACCTAGAAGTAATATTTATCAATCATCTTGATAAATAAATGAGAATTACAATTCAAATTTAGTTCTGCTCTCTTCTCTCACTATAGTAAGAGTGGCTGATTATAAAATGCCTCTTATGGAAAACACAGGATAATGAAAAAGGAGGAACTTTAAGAAATTGTTTTGATGGCTCCATGCAGTTAACTGACACAGTTTAAAGGCTACAGATAAACTGGGGAGTGAAGGCAGATGAGGAAGAGAAGGAAGCCTGAATACACTTCAGCATGTATCATATCCTTCAGGAAGTCTTGAGCTACAAGTCAAGAGTTAGTTCATCTTTTTTTACCAGTTCAATCAATTAACCAGTGGAGTTAGAAGCCATGAGCTATTTCTTATTTTACCAGTTCAATCAATACTAATTTATGTGATTAAGTGTAACCTACCAATTTATCCTCTCAGTCAACATTTACAGAGTGCCCACTATGTGCCAGGCACTGTGCTAGACTTGGAGACATAAAGTTTAAAAGGACCTCAAGTGGTTCCTAATCTAGTCAAAAGAAATAGAGACCAATCAATCGGTTACAATACAGAATAAAGAGCACTGTGACATAGACAAGCAGATGGTGCTATGGAAACACAGAGCATACCAAAGTCAGAATGGAAGGGTCAAGGAGGGCTTCCCAAACAAGGTGATGTCTCAGAGGAGTCACACATAATACCTGTAACTACCATCAAAAAGCACATGCATTCCTATCATGGTCAATTTGAAGTCTGAAGGAAAGCTTGAAATTAGGACTATTTCTTTACCGAAAGGTACAACCCACTAGCAGAGATCAGCAAGCGCAGAGATATTGATTCATGACAAACAAACTTCTGCTAAGGAAGCAAAATAATGGACAATGGGGGAAGATGACTTTTCAGCCTCGGTAACAAATGCCAAGAAGAAAAGCATGATGGTGATTTCGATCAGAGAGGAGTAAAAACAGTATCTTATGTTTAAATACCTTTTTATGGTTTCCTAAATTTTTTTCCATTTATTATATAATTTCACTTAACCCCCCCAGAAAAAACTCCTATGAGGTACATAACTAGAATAGGTTTTATTACCATATATGATAATTACATTATCATCATAATCATATCACCAATAACTTTCTTTTTTGCTTTTTAAACTAAGGCTTGATAAGGTTAAGAGATTTGTTCCAAATCATACAGCTGTTTGGTTATCAGGGCTCAGGCTCATATTTTTAAACATGTCACCCAGTGAGTTACAGGTTAAGTCTTTCCATTACATGGCTTCAAACAATATCCTCAGATCCTGAGAGTCACAAGATGGTTAGTTAGCCCTACAGAGAAAATGCTGAGTTAAATCCGGACGGAAAATCTATAGGAGAGGTTCAGAGGGACGGAAGGAAGGAAGGAAGGAAGGAAGGAAGGGAGGGAGGGAGAAAACACTATATAATCAAAAAAATACACTGAAAAGAAACACAATGAACCACCCCTGGAAAACCCACGGTGTAACCTTTGCCCACTGGCAAGAGACTGAAAGGAAGACCAAAGGGAAAGTGATACTTGATGGCAAAGACGATTAATGAGATCACCCGGTGGGGGGCCAACGACACAAAGATCATCCACAGATGTGCACGGGGAACTGGAAATGTGTGCGAGCGACAGAGAAGGAGGCAGGGGGAATAAGGATGACAGAGTGAAGGACGCAGGGCAGAGAGAACGAAAGGTGACAGGCGACGGAGCGGGCAAGACAGGATGCGGATGACGGGGAGCAGATGGGCACCCCGGAGGGGTCCGGGGGAGGAGGGGAGGGAGCATGCAGGCTGGGCATGTCTTTCAGGCGGGGGAAACGAGCCATCCACGGCAACCCGGAGTGCGGGAAAAGCAGACGAGGGGCACTGACAGCCCAGGTGGGGAGGCTAGAAGGTGACCACTCGGAGGTGGCGGTGGCAGGGCCGGGCGGCGTGCGCCCTGAGGGGTAACTCATCCCCGACCGCGTAAGCCTGTGCTGCAGGGCCTCGAAGTCAGTACCTGTAACCGCGGTTGGAGGCCCGGGGCGGAATCCGGTAGACGCTGACGTCAGGCTTCACACACAGCACCGACTCGTACTCCAACTCGGCCGCCATCTTGGCTCTGCTCTCGGCGCCACCGGGGGCGGAGCGTAGGGAGCGGGGGCGGGACAGGGGCGGGGCGTTGTGATACGAGACAGCTTCCGCTTACGCTATTTCCGCGCGGGTTTAGATAGATGGATTCCTGAGATGAACCTCCGGTCGCCGATGTTGGGGAGCCATATTGAAACCTGGCAGCGGTGAGGTCGTGCGGCTCGCCATCTTGGGTAATGGCAAAAATGCAACCCTTTGCATGACTCACATTATGGAAATCTCCATCACCGGGGAGGTGATGAGGAAAAGCGCCATTTTGGGCCAGCAGGTGTCCGCAGTGCTCGGGGAGAACGAGGAGCATCTTGAAATCCGGCGACTTTTTCTTTCAAAAGTCACTTCTTAAGCGTAGTTTCTTGGCAGGCATGGAATATCCTCCAGTGATTATCCCCAGTTGGGGTCCTACAGGAAATAAATGATCCAGTTCTACACTTGGTGGATTTTTAACCCTCCAGAGTCTAAACTTTAAAAATGTCCAGCCTGATTACTTAATAGCTCCCTTTTATCTTGGAATTTCTAAAACGGCTCCTGTTGAAAATCATGTGCTGCGTTTTCAGTTGTGTATTCTGGTACATTTTGTATTTTGGAAAATTTGACCCTATTAAATTCAGTGGCACCAACTCAATTCCTGAAAAATCAAAAAGCGTAATGAGCTATTTAGTGGCCACTATTTGCTCCCAGTTCTATTACAATGATATTTCCTGCTGAACTCTCTCCACAAATAGGTTCTTCTTCACTCCAAATGTAAACTTGCCATAACGATGTCGCGTTACATCATTTAATTAGCAAAGACAGCAAATGATAAAACGGAGATACGAACTCCAGGCTGACTACAACTTCAGTGGTACCATCACTTCATTATATTGACTAGTTGAAAACATGTCTCTGATTTGTCTACTCTATGCAGCAAATTTCAAAAGCCGTTATAATATCTATCCCTGGCAAGGATGTGGGTGCTCTCATACACTGTTGGCAGAACAAATTGGTATAGTTTGTTGAAAGGAAATTTAATGAAATTGATCAAAATACTGCATATAACCTTCAATTTAGTATATTCACTGATACCTTAGAGAAATTTTTATATGCACAAAAGTATGTACAATAAGGTTTATTATGGAATCTTTACAATTCCATGAAAGATGGAAACAATATGAATGTCTGTCAGTAGGAAATGATTAATTACTCACCATTTTACAGGTTAAAAAGAAGTAATGAAGAAAGACCAAAAGTATGTCTCATGATTAGATCTTATACTGAGATCATTATGTACATTGTACTCTGCTTTTCTGAGTCATCCTATAAACTCTCCCCTGGCTGTACAATAAAATCTAATATCTTTAGCCACATAATTAATAATATTGTCCCAAATTCTCCTTCCAGGCTCACTTAGTAACACTTCTCTCATACCCTCTTCCCAACTTTTACTCCCAACATCCTCTATAGCTTAAGTGATCACGTTGCCATAGTTTTCCCAAACACGCCATTTTTGTTCATACTAAATATATTTGCACAGGCTGAAATGACCTTCCCATTCATCCTTCGGCAAAATAACTTCAGGCACCATTTAAATATCAATTTCTCTGAGAATATCTTTAACTTTTCTAAATAGAACTATTAATTCCTTTCTCTAGAGTCCCTGGTTTTAGCTCTTACACATTGCATTCAATAGTTTTATTTGTATATCTATTTTCTGAGAACAAGAAAAATGCCTTTCCCCAGCACCTATTACGGTTTCCAAAGCATGTATGAATTTTGTTAATTTTTGTGTTAAACGGATGACCATATCTGCCCATATTTACAGGGACATTTTGTTCATTCCCAGTCAAGAAAACTTTAACGGTCTTGGCTGGAGTTAGCTTTTGCTTACCACTAGGGGGTAGTAGCTACATAATTCAAAGGTTCTGGACCGAAAAAAAAAAATACACTCTTAGGAATCAAGCTAATTTTCTCACAAGTGTGACTTTCTAAGAATATGTAATGTAATTAAGTTCAACAAAAGCACTCTTGTTGGAAATGATGGAGGCCTCATTCATCTCAAACTCATTTTTCTTAAAGGTAATTTAAACAGGAAAATAAATGTCATATTTTTTTTATTTATCTTCACTGGAAATAGGAAACATATTTCCTAGTTCTTTCTTCTTTGCTCCCACACAAAAATTTATCACAGATTTTAACTTCTGACTTAACCTTTGTTCAGGATTATCTACCATAAAATGGCACCTGTACAAGAGAAAATATTTGTAGATCATATGTTCAACAAGATGTTAATAACCAAAATATATAAAGTCATACAATTAGACAACAACAGTAAACAGCCCAACAAAAAGTGGGCATAAGATTTGAATAGACACTTCACCAAAGATAATATACAGATGATCAATGGGCATATGGAAAAAATGTTCAACATCAATTATTATTTGGGAAATGCAAATCAAATCCATTATATCACCTCACACCTGTAGGAATGGCTGTGTCAAAAAACTGAAAACAAGTTTTGGCAAGGATGTAGAGAAAAAGAAACCATCAGGCACTATTGGTGAAAATGTAAATTGATGCAGCCTTTATGGAAATGGGTATGAGGATTCCTTAAAAAATCTAAAAATAGAAATACCATATGATTCAGCATGCCACTGTTAGTCATTTTATCCAAAATATATGACAACACTAATTCAAAAAGCTAAATGCACCCTTTTGTTTTTTGCAGCACAATTTGCAATAGCTTAGACATGGAAACCACCTAAATACCTTGATAAAGAAGTCATGAGATATATACTCAATGGAATACTATTTGGCTATTAAAAAGATGAAATCTTGGGCCTCCCCGGTGGCGCAGCGGTTAAGCTCTGTGCTGTGGAGCTGTCGGCAGCGGCGACACGAGTTCGACACCCACTGGGGAGAATCCCACATGGCGCGGCAGACCTCTCCTGCCTCTCCTGCCTCGCCCGCTGCTCCCCTCAGCAGTGTATTTCTGATCTGCCTGTTCTGCTCCCCAATCTGTCTCTGGTGAGCCCTCTCGCCGCCCCACGCCTCTGGCCTGTACCCCAGCTTGTATGTATAAATAAAAAATAAATCTTTAAAAAAAAAAAAAGATGAAATCTTGCCTTTTGTGACAACGTGGAACATGAGATGATTATGCTAAGAATAAATTAAAGTGAAAGACAAATACTAGGATATGACACTCTGGTGTGGAACATAAATAAAGCAAATGAAGTAAATATCAGAACAGAGATAACTCTTAAACTCTGAGAAAAATATGGAGATTAGCAGAGGGGAAGGGGATGAGGGGAGGGCAGGAATGGGTAGAGGAAGTCAATTTGCTAATGACACTAGAACTACGGTGTTCCATGTGGTATACACACACATCAGGGTGTGAAGCCACACTCCCAAAACTTATATAATGTTGTAAACCAAAGGTAACACATTAAAAATTTTACTCAAAATGTAACAGGGTGGTCCCAGGAGAAAGGGTGTATCCCAGGTTTCCTGTCCCACCCAAAGTAGGGTGGAACTGAGCAGGATATAAGAAGCTTGAAAAGACACACAGAGAACACACACAGAGGAGACACAGAACACACAGAAGACGGGGAGACAGAAGAAGGACGGAGGCCAGAAGAGGCCCAAGGAGCAGAGAGACTTGTAAGGAAGCTGCACTGGCCTGGACTGATGGAAATAGAAGTGGGTGAGAGACGCGTGCGGAAGTTAACTATGGCTGTGTTGATTTTGGTTTTGATTATGTGCTGTTCTGCTCAGAATTGTCTGACTGTTTCTGACCCTTGTGTGTGGGTCCCTGCCAAAAGCTGTTCCAGACTGTGGCAGGCTTTCGAGACTTGCTTTGGGCCAATCTCGTTTGGGTGGACTTGTACCCACGAGGAGTTGGATAACATTGGGTGCTTGACTTAGAAAATATACTCTTTTTCTTCTCTGTCCTTTCTAGTTATATTAAAGTTTCTTTCCACAAAAGGTCCTACATGTTTTGTATTGATGCGGCGGATGGCAGAACCCATTTACAACAGGGCAGGTCTGGGGTTTCAGGGGTGCCCCACTCCATGCCGTGTAACAAAAACATAGTACTTGCTAAGATATAATTTCCCTAAATCCTGAAGTTGTCACAAATTCAGGAATAAAAATTTAATGAGATTGAAGTCATATTTTAGATATTTTTTATTTAGAATGGACTTTAGTGCCCATAGGGAAGACTTGGATCCTGGACTTATTAAATCATTTGTCCAAAGGCACAGTTGGTGATGCAGTCAGAATTGGAACTTTGTGTCCCATAATTTATAGAAGATCACTTGTCACTACAGCCCACTATGTAGAAGAAGCACCCAAGGTACTGGCCCCCAGAATAGCGACTCGTTTAGTTTTGTCCATTGATCTGTTTTTCATTTACAATAAACCATAAAGACAGCTTCAAAAGTACACAAAGACAGGGGCCTCCCTGGTGGCGCAGCGGTTAAGCACTGCGCTATGGAGCGGCAGTGGTGATGAGAGTTTGATGCCCAGCCGGGGAGAATCCCACATGGCGCGGCAGACCTCTCCTGCCTTGCCCGCTGCTCCCCTCAGCAGTGTATTTCTGATCTGCCTGTTCTGCTCCCCGCTCTGTCTCTGGTGAACCCTCTCGCCGCCCCACGCCTCTGGCCTGTACCCCAACTTGAATGTATAAATAAAAAATAAATCTTTAGACATCTGGGTTGCTTCCATACCTTTGCTATTGTGAATAGTGCCGCAATGAACATACGGGTGCATGTATCCTTTCGGATTAGTGTTTTTGTGTCCTTTGGGTAAATTCCCAAAAGTGGGATTGCTGGGTCGTATGGGAGCTCCATGTTTAGCAATTTGAGGAATCGCCATACAGCTTTCCATAGTGGCTGGACCAGTTCACATTCCCACAGC